>JAJMBM010000233.1:0-19009 GCA_030565325.1 Insectozyma coleopterorum
ATTTTGTTGCCTATTTGTCTCTTCTCTCAGAAGCTTTTTTTTTTTTTTTTTTTTTTTTACTAATCAGCATGAATAAATGAGGGAACGAGACCTCATAGTTTGTAAGCATCCATATTAATGGTATACCTTTATCTGTTTGAGGACTTTTGTATTTTCAAAACATTCCGTTAGCGAAATGACAACTTCCCTTACTTTACTCTAATCAAATTTTCAATCAAGGTTGGAAGATGATTCAATAAAGTAAGGTCACCATGATTTCAATAGAATCATTTGGATTTTCTAAAATAATGTATTCAAGCTTAAAATATTGAATCTACATTTAACATGAGGTACCAAAGATTTTAAAGGATATTATAAACATTTACAAACATTTATAGTTTTTGATATTCTGATTGGAAGAAGTTGTTCATTGATATCACTCCAGTTGACTAATTTAGTAGGTACCTATACTTTATTGGATGTATTAACATCTTTTCCTTCTATGAGTGATCCGAATAACTGGATCTAATTTTTGGAAAACAAATTTTAATAATGGATATTTTTGATATCAGATTATTAAACAATTGAAACACAAAATTTTGTTGTTGCAAGTCGTAGATTATGAGAGTAATTTATTTAGTAAAGAGATACAAGTGTATATTTAATAATTATCGAATATATAATCTTATCTAAATTACATCATCATGGTTAGAGTGATTAGAAACATTTATCTTTCTTTAATGAAATCAATTCAAGAAAAATCATGTATTGAAATTGAGCATAAATTTTGGTCAAGAGTCGAAATTCTTGTAGCCTGAATTTTTTTCATTCTTCGCTTTTGTTTCGTTTAGCTAGTTGTTGTGATAGTTTTAGAATAATTTTATTCAATGTGAACAGATTTGGTGTTTTAATATCAGTACTTGTTATTTAGATATCTGGGACTGTCTCACGATTTCATATATCTTGATTTTAATATTGATTAAATCTAAGTAATTCTTCACAAATGTGATGAATGAGTATATAATCTTTTGAGCCATCAGTTTCCGCATTGGATAAAGAGCTGAACAATACCTCAATATGTTTACTTTGAATTTAAAAAAAAAGAAAAACAAGAAAGATTAGTTTAACTCATGGATTTCTATCCAATGTATTCCTAGTTTGAAAAATCGACTCTTGGATACTTTACTAACAAATCAGAACCCAACATAAAATTTTTGGAACCTTTATAACTAATATTCTATTGAACATATTAGAGAATTGAAATAGACTTATTTATTGAAACTCAATTGTTAATATCTCTAAACATTTCTTCTTCCTTCTTTCAACAGTTGCAAAATATTTAGGTTGCAACCCAAGTTCAATTTCCGGCAAAGTGAAGGAAGTTTACATGAGAGAATTAATTTTATTCAAATAATATTATTGTATAAGTTGCAAATGGTATATATTGAGTAGTGAAAGATTACTGATGAGTAGAAAATAGAGATGAAAAACTATTCAAGGGCCACGGGAAGATATCGATATTAGATGTCATAACCCATATTGTTGGATATAGACAGAATAATTTGGATATAAAGAGATACTTATCATAAACCTTCAGATTGTCGATTAGGTAGGTTCCAGTCGTGTCCGAACAAACAAGTTCCAAACTTCTTCTTGAAAAATAATTTGGATATAAAAAAAACAGAGTTATTTATCCCACTGATTGCACTTTCGATTTACAACTTAAGTCTTGATTTTTTTGCATTATGAATTTCAGATGGAATTTGTTTCAATTAACCTTTAAGCTACCACGTGTTGTGATTACGACGGATTATATGTTGAATCGATTCAATTTCAAATGAATCTTGTTGTTTTTTTCGACTTGATATTGAAATGACAATTGATTCAGCTAATTACAAGTTTTCATTCCAATCAAAATATTTCAAAATCATTTGGATCTATCATGAAACTTATGAATGTATTCAAGGTTTACATTGAATTTTTACATTCAAGTTTCTAACGTACCAAAGATGATGAATGATTTTAAACATTTACGAAATTTTAAATTTGAAATTGTTTTAAAATCTTGATTGGAATGAATAGAGGTGTTCTAAACTATATTTGTTTTGTTCTTTGATGATAGGCAGGTTATGTTAAGTTAATTGTGTTAAGGCTAGTAATATAAAAAAAAAAAGGGTCAAAACCAAGACTAAACGAGTGTTAATTTTTTCTTTTCATTCATTGAATGATGAAAAAATTGATAAATTAACCGTTTTACTCTTTCAGTGATTCGATAACTGGATCTAATTTTTTGAAACTTTTTTTAATAATGAATATTGTTAATATTCAATTTATTAATATATATTATTTAAAAATTCGTATTCAAATTGTTGCAAAATATATTTGAAAACATCGTTACACAACAACACAGCTTGAACTTAAACCAATGATATGTAAACTCTTTTAAACCAACCATATCCCAAATACAGCTTGATATGTTATCCTAATTGATTTTATAATAACTGATTTTAGATTAATAGTTGGAGAAGATTATTAATTATAGAACTAATACTTAGGAATAGATAAATATTCCAACCCTTTTTATTGTAATTATAGAGATATTATTCATTTATATCTTTATTTTATTACATATGTAGTTCTTAGTCACTTTTATAAGTTACATGAATTCAGAATACAAAGTGTTTCATCAGAATTTTATTCATAATTTCCACTGATTATTTGCTCAAGTTGTACGAAATGAAATCTGATGATATTCATGGTTCATAAATCTGATATCCTTATAACAAACCTTTCATCAATACTCTTGCTATCTCCAAAACACCACAAGTGTTTGTTGTTATACAACGTTTGTTAATCTTACACGGGGGGTTTATATTCATACTGCCATAGAAATTCTATACAATCTTTTATTCAACTTAGGAGTACGCTTTGTTAATTAAACCCTCATAATACGAATCTGTACTTTACGTGGTGAAGCGTAAAACCTAGTATTCACACTACTTAGGTTATGGTGATCTGATTTACACGTATAAAACTTAATAAGATGATTGCCTTCCTCGTCCACCCTCTACACACGTTATTCAAGCTATAATATATATAGTATTCCCTCTAGATGAGATGAGTTCCACTTTGTGTAACATAATATTTGTCGTGGTCTGATCAATGTTCGATCAAAACATTTTAACAATTTACATACATACATACATACATACCTTTGTGGGGCTGTCGATAATTAGTGGTAGTCCTTCTGTGGGGTCGCTACAACATTAGCGGGTTCTCCATCTCCATTATTGTCATGACAACATCCATAATCAATTACCTTCTCATTCTGAAACTTCAATATTAGATAAAAATTCATCTATCATCCATTGAATATTGTCCTTCTACTGAAGAGTTACACACTGAAGTTATTGCAATTTCTTTCTATCTCATTTACTTGAACTGATCAAATACGTTTTAGACTCATTCTTCTCCTCACACAGATAAGTTGATAAGGTGACAACATTCGCAAATGGACGAACCATAATTCATATGGCACACTGTTATTTCGAATATGTATTCTACGTATTTGTTTAGAACAGTTTTGGCCTAGGCCAACTATCACCATAGACCCACGGGGACTCGAAATGAATGAATTACAACTTTGTGTTTGATTCGAGTGGGGTTACAAATGGAATCATTTGGATCTATCATGAACCTTAATGTTGTTCAACTTATTGAATTCTACATCATATTCATGAAGTACCAAAGGTTCTTTAACCCTTATAACCCCTGGGGCATCTATTGGTTGAACTTATAAGCTATGTCACCTATTGATTTTCCATTTGGTGACATAGCGTTTTTGATTGTGATCCGATGACTGGATCTAATTTTTTGAATCTTGTAATTAATTGAATATTGTTAATATTTGATTTTTGAATATTTAATGTAAATAAATATTATCTCTACAATTAACAATAAAGGGGGGGGGGGTATTCGTATATTATCCAGTATTATTCTTTAATTAGTCTTATAAACAACAATGAAACATCTTCAAGTTAAGAAGTTAGCCACTTTTGCTTATATACAAATAACCTGGGAAAGTATATTATGAACTGAGTTAATATAAAAAAACTATCTACTCCAATTCGCTGCTATAAATGGCTGTAAAATGGCTATTACAGATTTACCCTCTTAATTATATATAAAAAGCCGCATTACCATATTCGATGATTCATTTGTTTTTTTCTTTTATTTCTGCATCTCTCATCTTGAAAAATAATTTTGGGTATAGAAAATACTTATGGGGAAGAGAAGATTGAATCATAAGGAATTAGCCAAGAAGAAACAAATCCAGCTTGAGAAGGACTCACAATTGTCCACTGGTGTATTCAATGATATTTCCGACACCGAAGATGTCGATTGGGATCACGAAGAAATGGAGTATGAATTGCAACCCAGACAATTGAAGAAACAAAAGAAATTAGTCGAAACTTTGCCCATAAAAACCACCGATGGTAAATTACAAAGAATAATCCGCGAAGAAGACAAAGAAGAAGAAGAGGAGGAGGAAGAAGAGGTGGATGAAGAAGAAGAAGAAGAAGAAGAAGGGGAGGTGGTTAAAGAGGTTCAACAAGATATCTCCGATGAGTATTCCAATTTATCCCCCCGTGAAAGATTAACTAAATTAAAAGAAGAAATCGCCGAATTGGCCTCTAAACTAATTGAAGACCCCGAAGAAAACATCTCATGTCTCACTAGATTACGTAAAATGTCAGAATCGAAAAACTTCATGACTTCCCAATTAGCTATCATGTCGTTAATACCGATTTTCAAAAACTTGGCTCCCTCGTATCAAATCAGACAATTGACAGATGCTGAAAAACGTGAGAAAAACATCAGTAAGGAAGTGTCAAGATTAAGAAACTTTGAACAAACTTTGATTTTCAATTATAAATCATATATCCAATTATTATCCAAATACTCAAAAGTTTCATATTCAAACAGTGAGAACAACAGTAAAATAACCAATGAACAATTGAAACGTGGTAATATCGCTATCAAAGCCGCAAATGAATTATGTTCCTCCACATTGAGTCATTTCAATTACAGAGATGAATTATTTACAATTATATGTAAAAGATTGAATAGGAAACCAAACAATGAAGAGGATTTAAAAGAGTTTACAAAATCAATTCGAATCTTTGAAAATTTATTAATTGAAGATATGGAGTATGGAGATTTAACAAATGATTTAATCCGAATAATGTGTAAAACAATAAAGGAGAAAAAATACCGTGTGGACGAATCAGTTATAAATATCTTATTATCAACTAGTTTATTACAAGATTATGATCCAAATAACAACAAGGAGTTTGAGAATAAACCAAAATTGAATAAAAAAGATCGAATACATTTATCTAAAAAAGAACGTAAAATGCGTAAAGAAAGAAAAGAAATTGAAGAAGAAATGAGAAAAGCCCAACGAGCAATAACAGTTGAACAACGAGAAAAATATCAATCTCAAGTTTTAAAAATGATACTTATGTTATATCTTGAAATTTTAAAACAAGGCTCAAATAATCAAAATGAATCGGCAACTAATTTAATAGGGTCCGTATTAGAAGGACTTTGTAAATTTGGTCAAATGTCAAATTTGGATCTATTAGGAGACTTCCTAACTGTTTTAAAAGAAATCATGATTGATAATATCGAAGATGAAGAAGATGATTTACAAATTAGAACAATCTTATTATGTATAGCAACGTCATTTTCGTTAATCTTAAACCATCAATCAATCGGGAAATTACCATTTAATATCGATTTGAAACAATTCATCTCGGTTTTATATCAAATCTTGACTGATTTATCATTAGATGCAAACATAGAATTCAATCATAAATCATTAAGATTGGTCGATCCAATAACTAACCAATTAGATAAACCGTCGGTTAATGTAAGTACAAAGGCAGAATTGTTATTAAGATGTTTAGATTTTATATTTTTCAGATCAAAAAATGGATCCGATGCAAGAGCAGCTAGTTTTATCAAAAGATTGTACATTTCATTATTGAACACCCCAGAAAAGACGAGTTTGACAATTCTAAAATTCATTGGCAAGTTAATAAACAGATACGACGGGTTAAAAGGATTATGGAATACAGAAGATAGAATATGTGGTGAAGGTAATTATATATTAGGTATTGAATCGAATATGATTAATAAACAAATTGAAATTGAAAGGTCAAATTCCGGTGCTGCAACCTTGTGGGAAAACGTATTATTGGATAAACATTACTGTCCAATGGTCAAAGATGGTTCAAGATCATTAATGAAGAATTCAAAAGGGAAATAGTACATTTTTTTTTTTTTTTGCACCCAAATAATATATATTTTGATTTTCTCATTTTTTTTTTTTTCTTCTTTAAGTATGAAATTTCAATTACCAGTGGATTTGAATGGTAATCTACCGTCTTATTCAGACAAGGTTGTATTACCACCTCATATATTGTCAGAAATAATCAAATGTATACCAGAGGATAAATTACCACATCCATTGATTTTCAAAATCTCAACAAATACGGATTATGTTCGATTCATTGGAGTTAAGGAATTTTCATCACATTCAATATCATTACCCACTTCAATCTATAACGAATTGAATAAGCCCATTGAGGTAGAGATAGAATGGGTAAAATCCATACCCAAGGCCACGTCGTTGATTTTAAGACCCAAGTTCTTCTATTCGGATATTTCAAATTGGAAACATTTCCTTGAAAACAAATTGAATAAATATTACACTGTTTTGAAACAGGGTGAAACTTTGATAATCGAAGATAACTCATTACGATACGAATTATATATTGACGATGTAAATGATGGATATAAAGATTGGGTAAATATTGTAGATACAGATATTATCTTAGACATCATTGCAAATAATGATGAAGATGCAAGGGCTCAATTACAACAAGAAGAATCGAAAATAATAGAAATCGACAAAAATAGTATCCAATTGGAGATCTCCTCCTTTTTGAATCCAAAATTTAAACCTAATTTGTTTAAAATCGATTTAACTAAATTTGAAAAATTGATCATTAAATTAAATGGTGAAAATCAATTTAATATAGATTTAATCATTGGATTTGACAAATTAACAAATTTAGAAAACTTTAAATTCACAACAATGACTCAAGATGAAGATATACAAAATGGAAATTTGGAATTTAAATATATAGAAATTGATTTGAAATCAGATGAGATAATTAATAAATTAAATAAAATGAATGATGATGATGAGGATTATAAATATTTATATCTAATTCCATTCACTTGGGACGCAAATGAGTTAATTCACATTGAATTAATTGATCAAATTCCAACTAAACTATCTCCAGATTTGACTTCAAAAATCAAATGTGACAATTGTTCAATTTGGATCCCAATTGAGAAATCACAACTTCATCAAGCCTTTTGTGTTAGGAACAACGTTAAATGTCCAAGTTGCAATCAAATCTTTTTCAAACAAATACCATCCGACCATTGGCATTGTCCAAATGATGCATTTCACACCGAGTCCGAATTGTTGAAATTCAAACATAATAAATTCTATCACCTATCTTATACCTGTTGTGAATTGACATTCCCCGATTACTTCCATTTGATCAACCATAAAGCGTCCACGTGTCCTGAGAAGTTAATCATGTGTAGGTTTTGTCATTTAATCGTCAAACAAGAGTTGGCGACTTATCAAGATAATTTTGAAAATCTAACCCACCACGAACATTTATGCAGTGTAAAGACGATTGAATGCTTTAAATGCAATTCAATAATTAAACAAAAAGATTTCAATAAACATATGAAAAATCATCAACTCGATAAAATTCAATACAATAATATGTCAATTGAGAAATGTAGAAATGTAAATTGTATAAATATTTTCAACAATGATGTGAATCAATTGGGATTATGTGAATTTTGTTTCGGACCATTGTATACTACACAATTGGATCCCGATGGGAGAAAATTGAAAATGAGATTGGAAAGAAGATACATGATTCAATTGTCAAACGGTTGTGGAAAACAATTTTGTAATAATTATTATTGCAAAACGTCAAATGGGAATTTAATCAAAGATAAATCGATTAAAGATTTATTGGAGATTATCAATAATGAATTATCACTTTCGAAACCGTTGAAGGGGATAAATGAGTTTTATTTCTGTGTTAGTGAAAAGATTTCAATGAAAAAGGTATTGTTTGATTTAATAAAATCTGAAAATGAGTATAATGAGGTAATGGTTTTGAAAGCGATTAATGAGAATAAAAATGATGATGAAAGGAAGATACGATCATGGTTGAATGAAAATGGAATTAAACAAAATGAAAATTGATAGTTTAATGAAAAAATAGATTAATTTACAATGAAAAAAAAAAAAAAAAACAATATATGATTCATCAAGGTAAGAGTTAAAAGGATAGTTCGGATCAAGTAGATCAAGAAGTCTCAATTGAGAAGTTAATGTGCAGTTAACTGTTCTACCGATTAAATTAGTTTTAACGTCACTTCAGATATCACAATCATTAAAGATTATTTTAATAAAGCTGGTGTTTGTTGAATATATTGTGTAATTGTTAAGAAACCACATCGTTTTCTCAAACTTGTAACCATCTATTCCCTTTCAACCTCAACCAACTGGATTCCCCAAGAGGTATGAGAATATTGAACGTTGATGTAAAGGTTTGGCTTCTCTTTAATATTTGAAATCTTGTGTAGATTACTTTAGATGCCAATACTAATCATGGTATTTGTTGAATATATTGTGCAATTGTTAAGAAACCACAACGTTTTCTCAAACTTGTAAGCATGTATTCACTTTTAACCTCAACCAACTGGATTCCCCAAGAGGTGTGAGAATATTGAACGTTGATGTAAAGGTTTGGCTTCTCTTTAATATTTGAAATCTGTGTAGATTACTTTAGATGCCAATACTAATCATGGTATTTGTTGAATATATTCTTTAATTGTTAAGAAACCACAACGTTTTCTCAAACTTGTAACCATCTATTCACTTTTAACCTCAACCAACTGGATCCTTAAGAGGTATCAGAATAATGAACGTTGATGTAAAGGTTTGGCTTGTCTTTAATATTTGAAATCTGTGTAGATTACTTTAGATGCCAATACTAATCATGGTATTTGTTGAATATATTGTGCAATTGTTAAGAAACCACAACGTTTTCTCAAACTGGTAACCATCTATTCACTTTTAACCTCAACCAACTGGATTCCCCAAGAGAATATTGAACGTTGATGTAAAGGTTTGGCTTCTGTTTAATATTTAAAATCTGTGTAGATTATTTTAGATGCCAATACTAATCATGGTATTTGTTGAATATATTGTGTAATTGTTAAGAAACCACAACGTTTTCTCAAACTGGTAACCATCTATTCACTTTTAACCTCAACCAACTGGATTCCCCAAGAGAATATTGAACGTTGATGGAAAGGTTTGGCTTCTGTTTAATATTTGAAATCTGTGTAGATTACTTTAGATGCCAATACTAATCATGGTATTTGTTGAATATATTGTGTAATTGTTAAGTAACAACAACGTTTTCTCAAACTTGTAACCATCTATTCACTTTTAACCTCAACCAACTGGATTCCCCAAGAGAATATTGAACGTTGATGTAAAGGTTTGGCTTCTGTTTAATATTTGAAATCTGTGTAGATTACTTTAGATGCCAATACTAATCATGGTATTTGTTGAATATATTCTGTAATGGTTCATCAATATTGTGATATACGAAATCACGTTTTCTCGTGATTTGAATCGTACCAATTGGGATCCACCATGGTATTTTCTAACATGTCATTCTATAAATCTTATTACTATTCTTTTAAGGAATTTTTTACAACAGAAAATTATATTGTTATCAATAATGGATAGCTTTACACAAGACGTGTTTATAAATTTACAATCATCATTTCAAACAAAGAGCTCAATCGATGAGAAATTAATCGACCAATATATTCTAACCTTGAACAAACCAATTGATGAATCAACATTATCAAACTTGATTACATTAATTAATCAAATCTTGCTCGATTCAAACTATCCAACCATCGATTCAAACCAACTCATTATCCAATTGCTAGAAAGATTACTCTCTTTCTTACCTTTTCAACAAATATTAAATTACTACTCTCAACAATTCATACTTGAAAATTTACATTCAAATAATATAATATCAATCTTGTGTTTGAAAATATTATCCCTGAAAGAAACAATTGAATTTCTTAAATCAAATAACGTTGTTGACAAATTAATTGATGATTATTTTGATTTAAATACTTCAATTGAGATCATTTCAAATATTGAAAAATTATTCATCAATTTAAACGAATTTGAAATCACCGATAAAATCGTATCAATTAGGAAATCAAAGGATACAACTTTATTATCGAGATATTTAGATTTAATTGAAATAGTATCAATGAAATCTTGTTCAATTGATCCTAGTTTATATTCATTTGATAAATTTGAAATATTGAACTTTAATAATGATCCATTGTTTTTAACATTATTGATTCAATTTTATGAAAATACATACAATAGGTTCAATGTAGAATCTACAATAAGAGATGTAATATCAATTAGAGCTCAATTGGACGATATTGTTCAATATGAAATTATCAATTTAATTTCAAAAATTTCATATTCAAATCTATACAAGATACTCGAAGAGATGAAAATTTATAAAACTTTTAATCTAATTGAAATATTCGAAAAGAATGAATTGGAAATTAAATTATTAAGTCTATCGAATCCAAATTTAATCATTCAACTTAATTCGGAATTTTATAATGATATCTTATCACAAATTAATCTATTTGATAAATACTACTATCCGATATTTTTAAATTTCATAACCGTTGAATCGGTATTCACTAAATTCGATATCAATAATGAAAAATTATCAATATTGTCATTGGATATGTTATATACGTTTCTTGTAGTTGTTTCAAATCATGATTTTTTAAAATCATATCTATTCAATCATCTTCCAAATATTTTAAATTCAAAATTATTAGATTTAAATATTTCAAATACCCATTTGTGGAATTTGAAATTGGAAATTTTACACAATTTACAATCGAATGAAAATATACAAGGGTTTGAATATTGGAAAGATAAAATAAAAGAGAATTATAATTTAATGAGATTTGGTAGATCGATTAAAAACTCAGCAATGGTTGATATAGTTGATCAAACAAAATAAATCAATGGAAAAACTCAGCAATGGTTGATATAATTGATCAAAAATAAGTCAATTAAAAACTCAACCATGGTTGATATAATTGATATAATTGATCAAACAAAATAAATAAGGCTTTAAATAAAAAAGAACTATAATTCAATGAGATTTAAATCAATTAAAAACTGGTTGATATAGTTGATCAAAAATAATATAAATTTTATATATTAACCCATGTGTTTCCACATATACAATTTCTTTGAAATACCATTGTCCATAATGGAACATTTTGATCAAATACCAATGGATCTTTAATCAATGAAACCGCTCCACATCTAGTACATTTCCTAATTTTTTCTTCATCTTGTATAATAATAATCTTTCTCAAGCCATCAATCGACCCATCTCGTTCTTGTATGTTTCTAGTATCATAAAAATACAATTCAGAACTCTTACTCTCTTTTGCAATAACAATTTTAAATCTATCCAATATCATCTTTTCAATGTTATCATCTTGGATTTGATTAATTATGAAATTCTCTTTATGTTTATTACTATTATTATGTTCTTTTGTTATTAGTGCATCTATGAATAATAGAAAACTTTGAAAATTCTGTAATAAAATTGGATCATAAATTAAAAAAAATCGATTTAATGATTCCTTCATTGGTCTTAATAAATTCACATCTTTATAAAACTTTTTAATTATTTCGTAAAATTTTTGTATTGATGAAACAGCATACATTAAGAATAATCTTGGAATTTTATTAATTAATAACGGTAATGCTTTATTTATTGGTTTTGTATGTTTCATATTATAAGTCAACAGTAGTAATTCTTGTGCAATATAACCTATTAAATCAATTAACCATTGTACATTTCCAATCAACGATAATATACATTCACCTCTTGTTATTTCTTCTTGTAATCCATCTTCTGATTTTTTTTTCGACAATTGTCGATATATGCTCGATAATGTAAACATGATTGCAAAACTCGTGCTTCTTAAATTTAATACAATCCATGATAAATCACTCATTGAATTGTTATTTTGTTGCAATTCCCCAAGGGTGTATTGTAATGATAATAGTTTTTGTAATGGTGGATTTGATAATAATTTATCAGCAGAATCTTTACTAAACGAATCCGATTGGAAATTAAGTGCTTTATGTGATTCTTTAATAATTTTATTTATAAATTCTTCATCTTTTGGATCTATAAGTAATAATAAATCATCACAACAGGTATTGGTATAGCATGAGTATGCATGACGATAAGCAAATGCAACAACTGAAGTAAAATTATTATCCAATTTTTTTTTCCTTATTGGTTCAATTGCAAGTTCATTTGAATTATTATTATATATCTCACTATATACAATTGCTGTCATGTTTGGTGAAATTGCAAATACTACATTTGGTTTTAAATTTGGAAAGCCATACCCGGCATCAAATAAAGTTGTTATAGTTTGAGATTGTTCAGTCACTATTTTCCAAGTGGACACGTCTATTATATCAATTTCACCATGTTTGTAAACAATCATGATTTGAAAATCACAAGGTCCACCAATTATACATTGTACTTGACCTTGTCTGCTTAATTTATCTTGTAATTGCAACGTTTGGGTTTGTGGGTTATCAGTACCTATATTTTTTTTTTTCATTCCTAATTCTATAAATGCATCTGAAATTAAATTTGTCGATGGGATTATTTGATATCTATAAATAATCGAATCGTAACTAATTAAAATATTTAATGGGGATTTTTCTGCATTTGTTGAAATTATATCAATTGAAGATATATCATTCGATTCAGGAATCATTTCATGAATCTTTTTAATATTCAATTTTGGAGACTTTTGTAATTCCTTTGGAGTTTGATAATGTGGATCAACTTTTTGTTTCTTTGCTGATTCAATCAAATAGCCCCAATCAATCGTAATTGAATATGTTATAATTTTATTATTCAATGAATCCCATATTATAACTACAATTTCTTTATTTGTAAATCCAATTGAAGCTTTTTGAATATATGAAACATTTTCAGTTAAATTTAAAAACGTTTTATGATACTCAACTTTATGTTCACCTTGATAATATAACATAAATTGTCCGTTTTTTCTTAAAGCAACACATGCTTGTTTTGTAGATATAGGATGCGTTATTCCATATGGATGATACTGACTCACACTATACACATAATCATTCTCATCATCATCAACATTGTTATCTGATTTCTTTGTAGCTGGTTTATTAAGTAATTGATGTTTTTCGATATTTAACCATTTGAATGCAATAATCGAAGCACTTAGATTAATAGCAGATTTGATATCTTGGTTGATGATATCCCGATATATCATCTCCATGTGGTTATAACTTGTCAATTCATAATTTGGTGATGCAGAAGGTGTTGTTGAAGAATGATTTTTTAAATCTAACAATCTTACTCCCGATAGTAGAATATAAAAATTCCCATATATATCACTAACTGCCAAATCAGTACTTAACGAACTCCAACAAACTAGCGAAATTTCCGATGAAAAATTATTTTCTAATTTGACATTTATAGATTGTGGTTTGGCTAGTTTCCATGATTTCCCATCGACGTTTTCAAGATATGTTAATAGTAAATTATCATTTGATTCAATTGTAGGAGGAACATATACGATAAACCCATTCTTACTCCATGATATTAAACTCGAAGGCTTATCGATATCCTGAAGATATCGATTAATCAAACAATGTTTGGTCATGGGAAATTAAAGAGAGAGAGAAAAAAAAAAAAAAAAAAAAAAAAGAAAAATATTATCTCATTTATTAAAAAGTTTATAGATCACCAGGAACTGGATACTTCGACACCCATTCAGCTACTTGTTTGCCCAATTGTTTGACTTGATCACTTTGATCGGCCAATTGTTTGAATGAAGCTAGTAACTCTTTTGGTACTTTCCCTTGTTCTTTTGATTTCAATTCAATTGATAATTCAACGGCTTTGTCGAAATATTGAGCCACTTTTTCAAATTCTTCAAATCCAAATCCTCTAGTTGTCATTGCAGGTGTACCTACTCTTAATCCCGATGGGAACAACGCGGATTTGTCACCAGGGACGGTGTTTTTATTAGCTGCAATGTTGATTCTTTCCAAAACTGCTTCAACTCTTGCACCATCAATATCTTTTGATCTCAAATCAATCAAGATCAAATGGGTGTCAGTGCCTCCCGAAACCAACTTGAACCCTCTTGATTCTAATGCTTTGGCAAATTGTTTGGCATTGTTGATGACATCTTGTTGATACTGTTTATATTCTGGTTCTTGACATTGTTTTAATGCAACTGCCAATGCACTAATTGTATGATTATGTGGACCACCTTGATGACCTGGAAATACAGAGAAATTAATCTTTCTTTCCAATTCATAGGGAATTTCTTTACCCTTTTTAGTGACTCTTCTAATCCCCTTTCTAAAGAAAATCATTGCTCCTCTTGGACCTCTCAATGATTTATGAGTCGTTGTGGTTACGATATCCGAATATGGAAATGGAGAGTCTGTGACATTAGCAGACACTAAACCTGATATATGAGCCATGTCAGATAATAAATAAGCACCAACTTTGTCGGCAATTTTTTTCATTCTTTTATAATCAATAATTCTTGAATATGCCGAAGCACCAGCAACAATAACTTTTGGTCTGAATAACTCGGCATTTTTTTCTAATGTATCATAGTCGATTAATCCAGTTTCTTCATTTAACCTATATGGCATAGTTTGGAAATATTTAGAAACGTATGAAATTTTTGTTGTTGGAGTTTGGTATCCATGACTCAAATGACCTCCATGAGGCAAATCCAAACCCATAATTCTATCACCAACTTCCAAAATCGCTGAATAAGCATATAGATTAGCTGGAGCTCCACTTAATGGTTGAACATTGACTCCCCATTCATTTGGATCTAAATTAAACGCTTCCAATGCTCTCTTTTGACATAATGATTCTGCTTTGTCAATTATTTCATTACCTCCATAATATCTTTCACCAGGATACCCTTCAGAATACTTATTTTGCATTTCTGAGCCTAATAAATCCATAACTGCCTTGGAGGTGAAATTTTCAGAAGGAATCAACGTGATTGATGATTTTTGTCTAAATTTTTCCTGATTTAAAATATCAGCCATTTCTGGATCAACTTCAGAAACTGGTTTCGAAATTAATGATAAGGCTTTGGATGATAATGCATAATTTCTAGATAAAACTAATCTAGTACGAATTGAACGAGCTAACATTTAAAGATGATTCAAAAAAAAAAATATTTACACTCAAAATTGATGCGAAGGGAAAAGTTGAATATATATATTTTTGTTACAAGAGTCATATTGATGCAAACCAGGGGTCGTTGAAGAAGTCAGATATTTTGACTCGTTTTTCAGGTTCGACTTGTAAGATCTTGGTTATGAATCCAATTGACTCCTTTGGTAACGATTCGAATATTATTATATACGCATCGTTTAGATATGTTTTATATTGTTCGTCTTCATATTTGGCAATTTTCCAGGGAAACTTAAACAACATCATATAATAATATATTATCCCAATGGACCAAATGTCAACTGGTTTACCATCATATTTTATATACTGAAATGTTTCAGGAGCAGCATATTTGGGACTACCAACTAATCCAACTGATAATGATCCATTGGTTATTTTATGTGCAGTTACAAAATCTATAATCTTTAATGTATCATTAACGATAACTAAATTTTCCAATTTCAAATCTCGATGACATATATCTTGAGAATGTAGATACGAGACCCCAAAACATAATTGTTTGAAATATTTGAGTACGTTGATAGGAGTCTTCTTATTCGCTTTAATTATTGTACTCAAGTCGATACCTGCTTCTAAGTATAATCTTATAGTTGAACCAGATATGGAAACGTCATACTTGAATACTTTTATAATATACTCATTATTTAGACTGGATAGAATATTGTATTCATGTAAGATTTTCTCTTTATATTGTGATTTGGAATCAAAATCTTCCTTTGCATGATATGTTTTAATTGCATATAGGAAATTTGAATTCCTTTTGGATTTGTATATAGTTACTTTACCAGATACACCATTTCCAATTGATGATATTTCAGTATCGAATCGACTGAATTTTTCATCTGAACACGATGAGTTCTTTGAAAATAATTTCATATGAAATCAAAGATGGTATGATCTTTTTTTTTTTTTTCTCTCTGCTTTGTTTTCTTTTCACGCCAACTTGAATATTGAAAGTTTGATAATTGTGAAAAATATTGAATATCATAAAATATAATTAACGAATCTGAATGGTATTAGAGAAAGTATTGCAATTATTAGAAAAAAAAAAATTATATTGATTTTAAACGGTAATATTCAATTAATGTTGAATAAATATTGCAACCCAATATTTATGATCTAATACATCTTACGTATTCATCATCATATTATGATATTTGTTAGTGATTAACAGTTTGTTGTCAATGGATAGCGGTCGTGCATAACGATCATTATTTCTTATGGGTTGAACTGTTAAACTGAATTGTGTGCGTCCACACGACCATTTCACCCAAAGGGGTACATTACCAATTCGGAATATATTATTGCCGCATTGGTCAAAAGGCCGCACTCAGTGAACGATTACATAATTTGCATAGCAATTAATTACATAATATTTTTGCATATGTTAACCTTGGGTTCTTTCTTCTTATCGTTGAACCAATATTATATATAATATATATATATTTTTTTTTTTTTATTATCTATTACAACCATGAAATTTAGTTCTACTGCAATTGCTTTAGCATTGATTTCTTCCTTCAATGTCCAAGCGTTAACCATTCAAAACCCTTTCAATGGTATACAACAAACTTTAAAATTCGATTTCAAGTATAATACATTAATCGATAAATTACACTCCGGTAAACAGAATATATTTCAAACATTATCGACTATTATCAATGAACCATTAGAGAATTTATCAAAAGAGACTCAAAATTTGTGGTCGGAAATGTTATTGAAATATCCTGATACAATTAATCAATTGAGTTTTAAAGTTGCTCCGAAATCAAATATTAAAGCTCAAACTTTTGATTTCCACGTTAGTGATGTGAAATTACCAAATCATAAATTAAGGGTTAAGTCGACTCCTGAAGATTTGGGTATTGATTCAGTTAAACAATATAGTGGTTATTTAGATGTTGAAGATGAAGATAAACATTTTTTTTACTGGTTTTTTGAAAGTAGAAATGATCCAAAAAATGATCCAATTATTCTTTGGTTAAATGGAGGCCCTGGCTGTTCCAGCTTGACTGGTTTATTCTTCGAATTGGGTCCAAGTTCAATTGGTCAAGATTTGAAACCAATTTATAACCCGTATTCATGGAATAACAATGCTTCTGTTATATTCTTGGATCAACCCATCAATGTTGGTTATTCATATAGTTCAAAAAGTGTTTCAAATACCGTTGCTGCCGGTAAAGATGTTTATGCATTTTTAGAATTATTCTTCAAACAATTTCCACAATATTCGAATTTAGATTTTCATATTGCTGGGGAATCATATGCTGGACATTATATCCCAGTGTTTGCAAGCGAAATCTTGTCTCATCCAGAAAGATCATTTAATTTAACTTCAGTAATGATTGGTAATGGTTTGACTGACCCTTTAACACAATACGAATATTATCAACCAATGGCTTGTGGTAAAGGTGGAGAACCAAGTGTTTTAAGTGAAGAAGAATGTCAAGCTATGAGTGATTCTATTCCAAGATGTCAATCTTTAATTCAATCTTGTTATGATTCCGGCTCAGTTTGGTCTTGTGTGCCAGCAACTGTTTATTGTAATAATGCACAAATGGGCCCATACCAAAAAACCGGTAGAAACGTTTATGATATTAGAAAGATGTGCGAAGGTTCTTCATTGTGTTATAATGGATTAGAATATATTAGTGATTATTTAAATAAACCTCAGGTCATGAAAGCTTTAGGTGCTGAAGTTGACAATTATGAATCTTGTAATTTCGATATTAATAGAAATTTCATGTTTGCGGGAGATTGGATGAAACCTTATTATAAAAATGTTGTTGATTTATTAGAACAAGATTTACCAGTATTGATTTATGCCGGTGATAAAGACTTCATTTGTAATTGGTTAGGTAACGAAGCTTGGACAAATCAATTGGAATGGTCGGGTTCAAAAGGTTTCTCAAAAGCTCCAATTCAAAAATGGAAATTAGATGACGGTAAACACGTTGGTGATGTTAAGAGTTATAAACATTTTACATTCCTTAGAGTTTTCGGTGGTGGACATATGGTTCCATATGACCAACCGGAATCTTCATTAGATATTGTGAACAAATGGATTAAATAGTTTAATTGAGATAAACTTTGATTTTACAACTATTGAAACTATTTTTGAAAACGTACTATAAACATGCTTTACCTGTTTGTGTAAAAGTAATTATTATAAATGGCTGATTCCACGTCTAATTTTACGAAAATAAATTTTTATACTAAACTTAAAAGGGGAATCGATAGAAGTAGATTGGAAGAATTATGAACCTTAATTTTAGAGCCTCAGAAAAGATGGTTGGACCAGTAGATTCGTTTAAACACAGTTTTTTTTATTTGTGTAAAGGTGATTATTATGGAAAAACAATTGATTCAACGTCAAATTTTACAAAAATAAATTTTTATACTAAAATGAAAAGGGGAATCGATAGAATCAAATTGGAAGAATTGTGAACCTTAATTTTAGAGCTTCA
>JAJMBM010000234.1:0-18948 GCA_030565325.1 Insectozyma coleopterorum
AAAAAAAAAAAATACTATATAGGAAATTATATATATTTATATTATGTCTTATTCTGTTTTTGTTTTCATTTGCAATGCGTGGACTCCGTGTAAGTTCATCTCGTCAGATAATAAATTATAAACTAATCGATGTCGATTGGGCATGGATATACCTTTAAATTTATCACTCACTATTTCTAATCTAAAATGAGATTCTGTTGTATTTGTAGCACCTCGAAGTCCAGCATGATGAGCATGTTTATGAGAATCATTAACGATTTTTAAATAAGAAGGTTGAAATTCATTTTGTAATTTATCTATTATTGATAATTCAATTGGACCTGGATTTTCTGATTTTATTATATTCGAAGCCATTGCGTAAAATCGTTTCAACATTGAATTTTACAAAACCAAACTTTTTTTTTCTGAGATCTAAAATAAAATAAACAAAAAAAATATGATTAAGAATAAAAGAAGTCACAAACATATATCAACTTTCATTCATTGATTCTCAAGAACATTGTTGTGATTTATAAAATTATTATATATTTATTCTCTCTTTATAAAATCCTTATATATACCGTTGAACACTTTGGCTATTGATTTTCTACCAGAAATAATTGGTCCAAAACCGATAATTAACAAAGCTGCATAAACCCATATTAATGACATGGTTACATATCCAGCAAAATAAGCTCTTGAAAAAACCCAATCTCGATATAATGGCATTGGCCAAAGAACCCAAGTTATTAATAACAAAAATATAGTAGCTCCAGTACTTACTTTAATCCAAAAATCTAATTCTTTTTCAGAAAGTTGTCCTTTTGGTAATTGATTTTCTTCATCAATTGATGATTGTTCAATTGTGACATTTGTTTTTTCTTCTCCCGATTGTTTCTTTTCAATCGAACTCAATTCTTCTTCTTTTTCTTCTTCTTCATCTTCTTCTTTATCAACGTCATTCTCTTGTTGTATTAATAAATTTACATTTTTCAATTGATCCCAATCGTATCGTTTTGGGAAAACTAATGATATAATTATACTTGACAATCCAGGTAATAATAATGCGGTTAATGATCCAAATAATGCTGGTTTTTGTCCTCCAAGAGTCGTAATTGTTACTTCCCCACTATAATGATATGCAGTAGTTGTCCAAGTAATTAAACCAACAATTAAACCAATAATAGGTGATATAAAAGCGGCGTAATTAGTTTGTCTATCCCACGTAATTGTAAATATCAATGGTATAACACCGGGACAAATAATCAATGGATAAAAATATGTAAACCAAGTCATATCAACATTAACGTAATGTAACATTACGGTAAAACCAGAACTAAGTAATGCAAAAAATATACAACTATAATGTGAAACTTTAATCAATGATTTATTTTGTGCTTTTGAATTAATATACTTTTTATAAATATCAAATGATATAATTGAAGATACCGATATTAATTGTGCCGAAACGGTTGACGTAACAGCCAAATATATAACTAATAAAAAAGCTCCAACTGCACCATCTCCAAGTACAGTTTTTAAAGTGTATGGTAATGTAAATCCAGAAGCAATTTCATAAGATGTTAAAGCTCTTGGATAAGTTGGCCAATCTGGTGTATTTTCTAAAACTATTGATCCACCACCAATTATGGATCCTAATCCCCAAACATTACTAAAGATTAATATTGCCGCCGTTAAATATCCCGGAACAGTCGCCTTTGGACTAGATGAAAATGATTTTTGCCAAAATGCTGAATCCATAACTGATAATCCAAAATTACCAGCGGTTAAAATTAACCCAAAAAATATAGCACCTTGTGATTTACCAGTGATTACTGATCCTTCATAATTACCTTCAATTGGTCTTATACCACTGAAATCAAATGAAACTAACTTGTCATATAAACCATTCAATCCACCAACTTTTTCACTGACTAAAACTGAAGTATTCAAATAACATAATATAAGTAATAAAATCAATGTATGGACAAAATCAGTTAAAAATGTTGCTTTCAAACCACCATACATTGTATATAAAAGAACACCAAATGGAATCAACATGGTTGATGCTACTGGATGTAAATTTCCTGCAATTATTGAAATAGCCGAACTAGCACCCAAAATCATAGCTGAACACGATAATAAATTATTAGCTAAACACAAGAATAAATATAGTATATGATGAGCTTTACCATATCTTAATTCAACAATCTCTAATGATGTATGAGCAGTTCTAACTTTCTTCTTCGCGTGACTTCCAATCATTGTCAAAACTGCAATTTGAACAGTTAAACCAGCACCATAGAAAAGCAGCGCTTGAATCCCATAATTATAAACCATTGAAGCAACCTAAAAAAAAAAAAAAACAGTTAGTATAATGTTTAAAATATTTTGATATCAGAATATCATCGTTAATGTTATCGTACAAGTAAAAGCTCAGTGGCCCATGACCACGAAGAATAAACAGCAGAAGCTGTCAAAAAAGTCCCAACAGATCTATTCGCAACCGAGAATGTCTCAGTACTATGTGCATCTTCATTTAAATATCTTTTTAATAAATAAGTAGTCAAAATCATCCCAATGGCGAACAACGCACCAACACCAACTAAAATACCATAACCACTTGCTTGATTTAATAATATGACTGGTTCATCCGACATGATCTCTTAATTATAACGATTCTTATTGATATTAATCCATTTTTTCACTTCCGCAAAGGTACATTTATATATACAACATAATATTTCACAAATACATTTAAAGTTTCTATAGTAAATTTCTTAACAATTCACATCTGGGGTCAATTAAGATTTTTTAAGAAAAAGAGAATCTTGATAAAAATATGTGGATGCGAAAAATTTATCAAACTGTGGTGGCGGCAATTTTGAAAAATGAAAAAAAGAAAGTAATTAGACATAAATCAACGGTTTTTACTAAAAAGAAATATGTGTTTCACTTTATAATAGACAATAAAGAATGTATTAGTTTAATATAGATAAGTGTATATATGTATAGAATTCAACTCACAAAATGTTAGAAAAAAAAAAAAAAAAAATGAAGACATACAGTTGAATGAATGTTTATTGGATATAATGGTTTATGAAGAGTGATAAAGCGTGATTTGTTCCCATGTTATATGGGGTACTCCAATTTCTGATTATGATAAAACAATGTGGCTGGATGTGATAAAATATTTTAATGATTGCGTATAAACTTTTCTTATCTATATGTACAGAATTTAATAGGTCCTTGGGTTTTTGCTTTCTATAGAGTTACCATAGAGATTTCTCCTAATATATATAAAAAAAAAAACCAGAATTTAATTCACGAAATTTTAGAACACTCATATTATTGCAGAATAACTACTTTTGAAAATCTCATGTTACAAAATTAAGAACCAAAACAAAATTTGATGCAAATAAACATTGAATTAAATTAAATAATATCAATTTATTCAATAATAATTTGAACTTAATAAAATAGAATCTTTTGAAAATTTAATAATAATCATTCTTCGAAAGGTTCCGATTTGAGACAAACATAACAGAGTAATTAAAACATAGACTCTATTAAAAATTTTTGAGTAATCACCAGCAAAGTACAACGTTTATATAAACAAGGTAAATTTTATCTATAAATTACTTTTATTGTTAGTTGAAGATACACTCATTCAAGATACTTAATTCTATATATATATATATATTTATAGTATATATTAGGTAAAACTATACAAACTATCTAGTCTGTACAGAAAAACCTACCACAGTCTTAGCTGAGATTATTATTGTTTTCATTGTTTTTCTATCATTTATTTTTCCTGTTTTTCTTTCGTTTTTGATTATTGGTGTTGTTACTTCTTACTATATTATCGTACTTTTCGAAGTTATTTACCATAAAGAAGTGTTAATTCCTAGACATCAAAACTGGAAAAATATAGACTTTTATGCGATAATTATAGTCAACTTTGAAGGTATTCACATTATTTATAATCAATTTGGTAAATCGTAAATAATAGATCATTCATTATACTGGGTTAATATATATGAGTTCATTAATACACATTATGTTAAATTCCAATGTCTGTATTTGGGAATGTCTTGCGCAAACGTATTATGAATTCTAAACTATTTCAAAGTTAGCTAAATTTGATACACAGACAAAGAAAAATGATAATTAGCCCATTAATGAATTTAACATTACATAAATATATATCCGATTATATATTTTTTCCACAATTGATAATTTGATTGATTAAAGGCACCACCAACAAATTGAAAATTTTCATTTTTGCTCACGATTCTTTGGAATCCAAGTATTAATCAACTTCTCAGTTAAGGTATATTCTATGAACCTTTTTTAATCAACCATGCTACTATTTTCCAGAATTAATGAATAGTTTTCAAATCCTATTCATTTTAACATTTCTATAGGAGTTTCAACATACACCCTTTTCAAACAATGTATAGCTTTTAATAACATATGTACAACAATTAATAGTAAATCACAATAGATGTATACATATTTCTCATTGATCCCTAGTTTGATTCAACTCATTTCCATGTTTGGTACCCATTGTAAGACATTCGTGTTCCAACCAAAATAATAATTTATCAATTTCAGTTTTTTATTATGAGCTAGTAATAATGAATTCGATGCAGCTTAATAATAATTATTCAGTTTCAAATATAAATGCAGAATTAGAAGAATTGAAAAGTTCAAATATTCAACTACAAGATAAATTAAATAAATTGGAATTAAAAATTAGTATAGATTCTCAATATGAAACAAAGTATCAAAATATAAATTTAAAAAATCAAACTAAATTGAAAATAATGCATGAACAAATTAAATTATTGACTAATTTAAATAGAAGTTATGAACAGGTTCAAAAGTATAATAATTTGAAATTTGAAAAATTAGAAAAAGAATTGGTTGAAAAGGATGAAAGATTCAATAGAGAAATCAATGAAATAAAACTAAAGAATCAACAATTGGAGAAAAAATTGAATGAATTACACCAAATACGACAAAATCAAAATCAAGCTAATCTTGTAACTATACCTAATGAAAGTCTGATTAAGGGATCAGCAACAAATATTGCAAAAGATGAAAAACTAGATACTGGCGCAGTGAAGCAAGTACGTGCGGTGTATAATCAAGAAGTAGATGTTGATGAAGAAGATATATCATTACAACAATTACACCGTCATCTGGAACCACACTGGCCACGTCCGTCTTCATCTATCGATAAAATTACAGTAAATGTAAATGTAGAAGGTAATGTTAAATGTCCAGTTTGTCATAAAACATTAAAAGCATCTAGTTATAAAAGGCATTTGCTACTTCATAATGAACCTACATTTTCTTGTAATATATGTCACATGAAATTTATACGAAAAGATTACTTGAAAAAGCATTTAATACAACTGCATGACTTTTTATAGCATATATATCCGTTAATAAAGAAATAATCAAAATTAAACAAACTTGTTGTATCATCTCTGATAGAAAGGTAGCGTCGAATAAACTCCGACTGTATCAAAGAAGGGAATCTTTCAAAGGAAAGTGCACCAAAAAGCAAAATATGCAAAAAAACTTCCAATTAAGAAAGGCGATAACAAAAAAAGTGACATATTTTGAAATCTAATACTCCTATGATACATGACCTATGGTTAAGTAAGTAAAAAAAAAAAATGAAAATGTGATGAAATTGAAGAAAAAACTTGTTTGTTATTAATTATTTTATCTACTCTAATACCTATGAAAAGTTAAGTTCAATATTAATTTTTTGTAATTATATAAACGGGAGTATATAATAGTGACTTATCCCTGCTGAGAATACACAGTACACATTCTGAATCTTTAACCAACTATTGTTATGATAATTTAAATAATCAATTGTAATGTATAGCAAACTGGACAATTGTATTATTTATGACATCAATATACTTGTTTAAAAGTTACCCCTATAAACTAATAGAATGAAGCAAACATATACAGAAAACCGAGCTACAGACCAAAATAACTTTGTATTGTCCTTTAATTACAAAAACTATTGCGATAAGTTTGAAAACTTCAAGTACTCCCAACAACACACGATTTGTTTTATAAATTAGGTTTCTTCACATAATTAATTGATGGGGGTGGCTCTTCTGTCAAATATTGTAAATTGGTTGACTGAATTATCCATTTTATCCGACCATTCAAAGAGGGGAAATGTATATTTGTACAAATGATGTAATACGATTCAATTGATAGAAAAATCTAAATGAGAGTTTAATCTAAGACATAAACGTAACGTTGCGGTACTGCACGAGCTACATTCGCGACGGGCAATTTTCATTCTATAGACGGAAATAATTTCTAGTGACTCTTCTTTCTTACCTTCAATTATTCCCGTTTGGAGGAGAGCGGAAGTAAGCGGTATTTACTGGCGGAGAATGTTGCTGTTGCGGGTGTTATAATTTTAAAACAAAGATCTCCCAACCAACCAACCAACCAACCAACCGACCCCATATTTTATTAATAAAATTTTACTAAAACTCCGAAAGTAATGTCTGGATAAATTTCCACTTTTTTCAAAAAACCTAACCTAAATATCTGAAAAATTAACAAAACAGACAATTAGAAATTACTATTTTTCTAGGCAGGAATAAAAAATAAAGGTGAAAAAAAGCATCCTGTTTAACAAAACACCAAAGAAACCAAAAGAAACCAACTCTTCATTAATTACATGAGATGGTGTGTTCACCAATTCAAAGTATGATAATGTTCAAAAAAAAAAAAAAAAAAAAAATAAAACATATGATAACTGTGTATAATACTTTATTATATATTATTGCTAATTATGTGAAATGAAAGTAAAAACATAAAGTTATCTTTTCATACTTCACTTGCTTGTTGGTTACAAACGTAGAAGAATACCAGATAAATCAACAACGTTAATAACGACCAATAAGAGGTTAGTGGATAAAATAAAATAGAAAAAAACCTGGAGCGGTAAAGTAAAAAAAAAAAAATGCAAAAAAGATTCCGTTAGACAAAAAGAGAAAGAATAAAAAATAACAAATAACAAATAACAAATAATAACGACAAAAAATGTCTAGTAACTTATCTATGTCAAAAATTTAGTTGTTAATGGTTGAACCTTTACTTTGATAGTGAAAACAAAAAGAAAATCTTATAAATGACAATTACGAATTGAAGAAAAACTTTAAAGTTATATATATATATAGTGAGCAATTAACATACGTTTATTGACAAATTGGCTTTAACCTGATAAGAACTTGGATAAAGCTTTGTAATCTTTGTAGTTGTTATCAATACAATAAACATTAAATTAACTTCTCAATATTTGATTAAACGTGCTTCCGAAATTATTCATGACAATAGTACAACACCCAGGGGTTGTTTTGAACCTTGAAGTCGATTAGGGGCACAAGAACAAGAACAAGACAAGGAGAAGAAGAAAAATCATTGGTTTCTCAATCAATCAAATGTTAAACCAATTTCGTCACTCTGCATACCATGCTCGCCGGATTAAATAATCAGTTACAATAAGAAATATTAATTGGGAACAAAATGAAAAACAAAAGCGTGGAAAAAAAGAAAACTTAACGGCGAAACAACAAGTTGAAGCGATAAGACGTTGAATATACGTATTAAGTGTACGACGTAACACAAGATTTACAAATTGCAATTTGTGTTTGGTGTTTCAGTTTAGTGAAACTAAAGATAAACTAAATGCCACACAAAACTAAAATTAAAATTGTCCTCCAGAAATTGATCACACCCTTATATATTGTTTTGGGCTCGGCACGAATACTGTTGAAATCCGGGGAAATTCCAACGTGAAAAGTTATTGTAAATTATTTATTGACTATATACCTAGACTTGTCACACATAAAGATGACAATAATCTCATGTACGGGTGTTGATTACACATAGATAAAATGTATATTGTCTTGTATTGGTGGTAGAAGAAGCAGTAAGGTAAGTCATGTAATGATCTAAACCAATAATAATAAACCAATAATAATAATAATAATAATAAATCAGACACAGATTTATTGGTGTGTGCAGAGGTATAAATAGTCTGAATAAATTACTGTATTCAAACATAACAAAAGGTGTAAGAAAAAAATAATTAAATAAATTCACCGAAAAATAAAGTTGGGTTTGGTTAATAAAAGGATAAAAACGTATACTAAAGAAATCAACATGTAAAGATAACAACATGCAAAGGTTGGTAGTATCTTAACCGCCAATTGGTTTACCAATCAACGAACCGGATAGCCAAACAAATAACTGGTTTACAAATAAACCAAAAAAAAAAAAAAAAAAAAAAAAAAAGTCTAAAAATTATATTTAAAATCCTGCACTGCGCTTTTTCTTTATTTTTCTTTTTTTTTTATTTTTCTTTTTTTTTTGGTTTATTTTATATTTCTTCAAAATCTTCATTTTTACAACAATTTGAGATTGTTTTGTATCCTTAGCTATTCATTCCGTTTCACTTGATATATCCATATTTATATCCACATCGATAACCATACCATTTTTATTCAGTTAGCCGTATCATTTATCTACTGATTTATTTATTTATCAATTAATACCATTTCATTTATGATGGATCTTACTTTAAATTCAGTTCCAGTTTCATCGTTGAACCTTCAGCTTCAACCGATTCCTAAAAAATCTCAACAGATTAGAACTGATAAACCCCGACCTCATATTTGTCAAGTTTGTACTAGAGCTTTTGCAAGATTGGAACATTTGAAAAGACACGAACGGGCCCATACTAATGAAAAACCATATCAATGTGCTGCATGCGGTCGATGCTTTGCAAGAAGAGATTTAGTGTTACGGCATCAACAAAAATTGCACGTTGATTTACCAAGTATAATGAGAAGAAATTCCAGTAAAGATGGAGACATCAACGAAAATATAAATGTTCTACATAATAATACAGATCCAAATGCTCCTTTACCAAATGGCGTAACTCCAATATCAATGTCGGACTCTGAATCTGAAAAACCAAAATCCAATACAAGTTTATTTGGTGATAATGAAAATATTCCTGATAATAATCAAGATTCACAAATTACTTTACACAGTTCGAATCATAGAAATTCAGTTAGTTTTAAAAAGAATAAAAAAACGACTAAATTACAGCAATTAAGCCCTATTGATGATTCTGAGACTCCAAAACGTAAAAAATCAAAACTATATCCAAAAATGGATTCTCAACATAATTATCGTCATGCTTCATATAGTGCTGCTTCTGGTGTTTGTTACTCTAGTCATTTGGTTGATGAGCCGGTTATTGAGCCTCAGATTCATGTTGATTTTGCAACTCCTCCTTTAGGTCCTCAAAGTGAAGATTATAATAAAATTTTAGAAATGGGCGGTTTATTAGAATGGGGTAATATAGATTCATTAGATTTAAATGATGATAAATTGGCAATTAGAGAAAAATCACTCAAGAATTTACATGATTTTTTCACTGATAATATGAAACTTAAAGCTGCTTTACCAACTATGAATAACAATACTCGTAACAACGACAACAACAACAACAACAACAACAATAATAATAATAATAATAATAATAATAATAATAATAATAATAATTCCAATATTGTTGCTACACATATGCAACATTCACAAAGTTTACCACAGCAAACGCCTTTTGAATTTGATTTACACCATACAGAAAATGATCTTAATATGATTCAACAATTGTTTGATTATTCAAAAAAACCGGAAGTTAAAACTGAAAAACTGAGTCCACATTCTTCAAATGGTTCTATAAATCCACAACAATTGAATAATAATCCAGAGAGTACAGTTATAACTGGTAATGGAATGCCAGTAAGTGTATCGAATAATGACAATGATTGGATTAGAGATGTAGTATTCCCGCCATTTGATTTAAATTTACCATTTAGTGCAAATACAAGTCTTGATGACTTAAAAGGATTCTATGGTAGTTCCAGCTTATTACAAGATACAATCAGAAGACAAGATGAACCTAGAAATATTGTAAGTAATGGTGGTGCAACGTTTTTCATTGATTCATTATTAATTACTGATGGGGTTAGAAACAAGATCTTACAAATTAGCTCAATTAATGATAAAGAATTTCCTTGTTTGGAAGATTTGAAACATTATGTCCATTTATATGAATATGGATTTAATAAATATTTTCCATTTATTCATCTACCTTCATTGAAGAATCCAAGAAATCATAATGTTGAAACTATACCCTTGTTATTAGCAATTGCTGCAATTGGTGCCTTGTATTCATTTAATGATCATGATACACTTGTATTATTTAATTTATCAAAATTTCATATTCAAAACTTTTTTGAAAAACAAATCACACCTGATAATTTACAATTTAAAAAAGTTCCATTAATGGCACATCAATGTTTATTATTACATATTTTTATTAGTTTATTTTTAAATGAACCAAATATGATTGATATAACTTCGAGACAAGTCAAATCAATGATTGGTTTAATTAAGTCTACAAATTTTAATGAACCTTTGGATAAATTAATTGTACCCCCAGCTCAACCAAACAATTCAACCATTAATGATCAGGCCAAATTGGCAATTCAAAATAATTTTGATTACTTTATAATGGCACAATCTAGAATACGTACATTGCAAGTTTTTTATATTTTGCAAACATTTCGATTAAGTATATTGGGATTGCCAGTATTATTCCAGTCAAACTTGATTAAAAGTGGTAATTTTTGTCAAGATGAAAGATTGTGGTGGTGTGAAGGTTCAACTAATTGGTATTCATTAATTTGTAAAAATTATCCAAATTGGTCATTGGTTGGTGTTTCAAATGGTATTCCAATGCAAAATTTACAACATTTATTAGTTGAAAATAATCTTTGTACAACTGCTTCATTATCTCACAATAATTTACTTACATTATTGTTAATTATTCATGAACGTTTACAAATGGAATTGGAAAATTTCAGTTTTATTGAATGGAATACAAGTAAAAAAAATAATATTGAACAACAATTAAAGAATTGGGAAGTTTTATTTACTCGGAAATATGGATTCTTTTTAGTTCCAAATAATAAAGTTGTATTAAATCAAAAACCAGAATTAAAGCTTTTGTTACCATTATATTATTTAATTAAGATTAAAATGGAATTAAATACAACGAAATTAATTTATTCAGTCTTGAATAAAAATTGGATTTCAATGAACAAAGAAATTGATTTATTTCATTATAAAGAATCAAATTATGGAACGTTGACAAATTCATTACCTTATTGTTGTCAAATTTTAGATTTGTGGATTCAAGTTATTGATTATGACATTAAAGAAATTTCAATTAAAACACCAGCATTTTTCTGTTGTTCTTTATTTGTTAGTATTATAATAATATCAACTTATTTAAATTATTTGGAAGAGAATATTAAATCAAAAGATGTTTCAAATATTGAATTAATTAATTGGTTTAAATGTCAAGAAGTTTTGAATAAATTGGAGAAATTATTGATTCATTTAAATATTCAATCAACTATTGCTAATATTTTATTAAAAGATTTGAATCAATTCAAACCAAGTGATGATTCAAAAATTCAAAATTTATTGAACTTGTCAAAAAATAGAGAAACATTGGACGATTTAATTTCTCAAAATTTAAGTACTTTACAAAATAAATCACAAGTTGAAATTATAAATGGACAAATTAAAGATGAAATTTTAAAAATTAATTTATCTACAAGAACAATTTATTTAGGAATTTTATTATTATCAAATTCACCCGTCTGGCCGGTTAGTATTGGATTTGCAGAAGCTTTAAAAACAAGATTTACTTGTTTGAATTTACGATCTTAATGATTATTTATTAAAATTACGATATATATATATATGTTTATTTAATGATTTTGAATCTTAATGTTTGTACGTTATCTATTTGAACAGATTTTAATTTAATGTTCTTGTAAACAGTGTAATTTAAAAATTCAAAATTGTGAAAATGGTATCTTCTTTTCAAATTGTTCAAGTCAAACTCAAGGGTTTTCTTTTCAGGTACTCATTATTAATAGACGATGACCTATTAGTCACCCCTGAGGCTATAAAATTTTAAACTCTTTATTTTTTTTATGCATTCATAATAGGATAGCATTGATATATAACCCAATTCCAAAACTTTTGCAAAGTGCAAGTGTGTATTTGCATTTGGCTAGATATCATTTTGCTGCAAAAAGATATTCCTGGTAGTTTATTTTATGTGCAGTTTTGAAACATACATAGATTCAATTTCTCCATAAACAGAAAGAAATAATAATGAACAAAAAAAATGTAGTTAGATATTTCCATTCTATTTATTATGGATGTATAATGAATGTCTATGATATATTTTTTACGATTTTAACTTGTTGTATGAATACCACCATTCTCATAGCATAAAGCGTTCAATTTCTTTGATAATAATATATATCTTGGTTAATAAATCGGGAGAAACAATTGCTCAAGTACATTTTTTGTTGTATTTATTATTATTAATCTTAAAGAATTTCGAAGTTGTAAAAAATAAACAAAAATATATTTCTAATGCAATCTAAATAAGTTAATTTAATCAAGAAGATTTTAATTCACTCGACTTCAACTACACAATCTAAGTTAATATATAAAACTATATAATCTAATTCGCTACTATAAATGGCTGTAACATGGCTATTACTGGCTAAATTGGCTGTCTTCATATTACAGATTTAAACTCAAAGCTTTTTTAATGCGGAATTCATAAGCCGATATAATTTGTTTGATATTGTTTTCTCTTATTGAAAATTATTTGGGGGGTTATTGGATCAGGTTAAATCCATTTTATACAAGTTTGTTTTATAATAGAATCCATTTATTTGTAATAATCAATACTTTTAATATTGAAATTAAAATGACGATGAAATTTACTTAACAGATTTGACGTGTCCATCAGCAACTATTTTGTATTAGGTTTAGTTACATATTCATTTATTGCGAATACAATTCTGAATATTATGTGTTATAAACTTTTTATGTGTGCAAAGTCAGACATTGACTTGAATGTTTTTTTATTTTTCAATTAAACGTGATTAATTTGAAAATAATTGATTACGTTGATTGCTTATTGGATCAAACTTTCTGCCGTGTGTATTTCCCACCTGATTATTCAATCTGAAATCCACAATTGATTTTCAGTTGAACATTTCATAGTATTTTTAAAATAAGGTTTTGTTTCAAAATTGAAAATGTTAGCTCGTGTGTGTTCTAATCTCATTTTGCAGCAAAAAAAGTGGATCAAAATGGAATCAGATCTAACACCAAATCGCAAATTATGGGTCATTCGCTAACAAGTATTTCAATTTCATCATAGTATACACTAAATTACAATTTAAGGATGATTACAAATCAAAATAGTGAAAAAAAAAAAAAAAATAAGACTTTCAGTAATTAAATCAAAAACAATGTACACTAATGAATTAATCCCAAGGGATATTGGTTTAAGAAAGTATGGCTATGAATTCAAGAATATTTTCAGACCATTTTGGCTTTAAGTGTATCTATTTACAAGTCAATGGTAAACTTTGAAATCGTATACAATTGATATTGATAATGCTACATCCACAACTTGAATCATATATAAATTTGGGAAATTTCAAACTTTTATTTCTACAGGATCCTCAAGTTCAATGAAATTTGCCATTACTTCAATTGCTTTAACTATTTTTGCTACTTTATCAACTGCTGCAGTTGTTGAAAAAAGAGAAGCTGGTGGATATGATGATAAACCAGATTATTACAAACCATCAAAAACTTATGATGATAATGATTATAATGATAATTACATTACTTCATTTCCAAGAGCTTTTGCTTTAGGTGTTAAAAATTACAAAGGTCCTATTAAAACCTTAGATCTTGTTTTTGAAATTGATGATGGTCAATTAGAATACGATGATAAACATAAATACTATAACGAAGATGATGATTGTGAACCAACTGAAAAACCACACCATGGTGGAAAGAAACATGGATTATATGATAGAGGCTATGATGACGATGATTACGATAATGATTATGATAATGATTATGATAATGATGCTTTTAGCAGTTTCAAACATCCATTTTTAAAAATTGAAAAATCTAAGCATAATTCCTTTTTCACTTTAAAAAATACTATTTTAAAAACTTTAGGTGGCAGAATTGGTTCAATTGTTGCTAACCATCAATTCCAAGCTGATTACCCAGTCCAACCAGATGCGTTATTCACCAAAGGTTTCTCAATTGTTTACAAACATGGTGCTTGGTTATTAGCTTTAAACAAATCAACCAAATTCTATAATTCAGCTGTTGACAACTATGGTACTTTCAAAATCTACGACAAACCAATTACTGATAAATCTAAAGAAATTGAATTGGTAATTATCGTTCCTGAAGGTAAACATCATAAAAAATGGTGATGTAACTTTGATTACTTAAGGGTATGATTTAGGTTTCTATTCTTATTTCGGTTTTGATTTTATATCAATATTTTAATTTTTATCTCCTTCTTAATATATATTACACCTTAATTAGTTGTGTTTTTCGATTTCTATCTCATTGATATTTAAATAATCAGATTCTTTGAAATTTCGATTGTGAGATTTTTTTTTTTTGCAGCCAAAATTTAAGCAACAATTGAACAACAGAATAATTCTGCAAATTTGTTATGAGCTTTTTTTTAGAGACAAGATAGTATAGTTTTACTTATTTTTTTTTTTATTTTTGCTATAACTATAACAATTCTTCGTACAGCAACTAATACACCATAATAATGGTGATAATACATAGGTTTCCAATAGTTTAATTTTATCATTTCCATTTCCTATATTGGCTGCAGATGCTTCTGTTGAGCCAATTGCAAATCAAATTGATCATTATTTAAAAGTTGAATTAACCTACCACTACCTTCTTCAACGGGAATAAATTCAATGCTCAAATTGGCATCTCAGTAATAGCCGTGTATATCAAACACAGAATAATGGGGTTGAGAAATGTTCAGTTCGTAATGCGGTTGACATACCACAGTTTGTATCACGTAGTTTTCGCATCAATGAATTTTCAAAATGAGTGCATATATTAATGATTATTTCTTACAACGATCTACTCAGTTCAAATTTAAAAAAAGAATTCATCAAGTTTAAAGTATACTTTAATTTCTATAAATCCTATGCAACTGAATCTCTCAATATTTTAACAACTTCTGGGTAAGTAAACCATTCAGGTATTTCACCACCCGTTCTTAATCTATGTCTTAAATCAGTACCAGAAATATTTAAAGTTCTAACTTTTGTAGTATCAATTTCATCAATTGGTGCATATCTATCTTCATCGGGTAAATAAGTAACCATTCTAAATGGTACAATATTAATTTCTAATTCATCTTCGTATTTTTTTAATAAATCTTGTGCATCATAAGGACCATAAAAATTGACACCTTTTGAATTTTTCCCAGGACCAGCATGATCTCTACCAACGATGAAATGATCAACACCATAATTTGTTCTAATCAATGCGTGCCATAACGCTTCTCTATCACCACCCATTCTCATAGCCAATGGTAATAACGAGATGGTGGCTAAACCAGGTGGATATTTCTTGAGAATTTCTAAATAAACTTTAATTCTTGTATGATGATCTATATCACCAGGTTTAGTTAACCCAACAACTGGATGAATTAATAAATGAGCATCGTCACCAAGATCTCTTGCTGCTCTTACTGTTAATTCCCTATGTGCTCTATGCATTGGGTTTCTAGTTTGGAATGCAACAATTTTCTTTTTTGACCAACCCAAAGTTTCAAATTCTTTTCTTAGCTCAATTGGTGTTTTTCTTGATTCTTTATAATCATGATGTTTTGGATAATTTATACCTTTCAATGAACCACCAAGATAATGATCACCTATATTTTCATTTAAATATATCACCGAAGGATGTTCTGGATCTCCTCTAAATACCTTTTCTGCTTCAAGTTTTTTATCTGGTTTATAAATCGATTCGATTTTTAAAATTGCTAATGGGTTTTCATCTCTCAAATCAATTAAAACAATTTCTTCACCAACTCGATATTTATTCTCTTTCACATCTAATGTAATCGGAATTGGCCATAATAAACCTTCACCATTTTCATTTCTCTTACTAGTCAATCTCATATCTTCAACAACTGATTTATAATCATCTTCATTTAAAAAACCATCTAATGGAGAAAATCCACCATTTAAAATTAATTCTAAATCACACAATTGACGTTCAGTTAATTTTAATTTCGGTAACTTGTCAATCTTATCTAATAATTGAGATTTAATAGATTCGTCACGAATAATTAGGTCATTCAATTGACCACCATGAGGAGTTGGAATTGGCATTCTTTAAGAAAAATTGAAAAAAAAATAAATATCTATAATATCTATGATTTATTAATATTTAAAATAATTTATGTGAAATCACTGATTTTAAATCATTAGATCTGATTTGTCTTTTGCTGCAAAACTGATTGTATTATAAATTAGAATTTAGTATGTATTTTTGGATGTAAAAGCGTGGATGGTTCTATTACACGTGAATCAATGCGATAAAATCTTTCCCTCCATGTATAAAAAAACAAACTGTTGTTTTTCTCGTTTTCTATTTTTTGTTTGATTTGGTTGCAAAATTAATCAAAGAAAAAATAGAGAGTTAAGAAATAAATACCAGTGCCTCAGTTTTTGATATGTATCATAGTAATATATAATGTATCGTAGTAAAATAATGATAAATATCATAAGCAACTTACTATGCTTAAATTAAACTTTAAAGTTTCAAGTGTGGTTGGTGTGATATTTTGAAATAAGAAAACACAATTTGTGTGGTGGCCGTTGACAACTTAGCAAAATTAATCTTGTTGTCTTAAACTTATAAAGTTGTTAATTTTTATATTGCAACGTAGATTAGTTTAAATATGTTTCAATTGTGCTATTGAAAATTTTCTTATCGATAAATCGTTCATCAAATTTAACTAGTTGGATGCAGAATCTTTCCGTGTGTAATAAATTATTTTTACTAATTGTTTAATAATATTTTGCTTTGGTTCATGAAAATGAATTCCCCCAGTCTTGAAATATATACGACGTGTCTTTCCTTTGAAAAATGGGTACAGTAATTCCCATCCGCTGATATTATTGCTTTGGGTTGGGAAATCTTAGTACGATTAAGAAGTAATGATATAGTCGTTTTGTTGGTAATTGAGTTGCATTAGTGTATTTAAGTGGAGACCGAAATTATTTCAAAAAGACGAAATTCCCTATTGATCGATTTAATCGTAAAAATTTACCATCATCATGCAACGTGTTCGTGTTTTACATTAGTACTCGAAAATTGATTATTTTGATTATGAAACTACAAAACCCATCAAGTCGAATTTGTTAAAACATCTCGAGATTTTTAATTACAATAATAGAGGTTTAGTCTTCCCCCAGCAATGGGCGGGGAATTGCCTTTCTTTTTAGTGTCCTGTTGTTGCGAAAGACAATCGGGGGACGTCATATTTGGGGGATTTGGGGGATTTGGGGAATCAGGGGAATCAGGGGAATCGGAAATTGGGGGATTGGAGTCAGGGAATCAAATATTGGGGGATTTGGGGGGGTTCTTAAGACAAACCAAAACACAAAATGCAGCTTACAAACCAATAAACAAACTGTACAAATGTTTAAAACAAGAGTTAAACAACCTCAAGTACAATTTCCGTTAGATTTTTGATTTGACTTTATGATTTTTGATAGATGGTAATCATATTGCTAAAGGTTTACGCATCTATGTTGAATAAGTTTGTGTTACTATATCCCGCTGTATTCATATCAATTGTTGATGAAGAACGTAGTTTATTGATTGAGGCAACAACATATTTTGCAGCAATTGAATGGATACTTTTTTTCAGTACACTTCGCGCATGGAATTATGAGATCCGATGTGGAGGGACAAACGGGAAATCGCGATTAAGGAAATAATTAATAACGATCTTTTTAACTATAGGTGAACAATCAACCCCAATTTCTAAGTCAATCGATAAACTGTTGAATTTAGATGCACGCACTTTATATATATCGTATACTTAGTAAAACTATTGCAAAGATTATCAATAGCGAATAATTTTCTAATATCCTTATTGAAGGACTGTATATAATAATAATAATATTATTATTATATTACTGTTAATAATAGAAACATCGTCGTCAACTTTCATGTTGTGTTGTCATTAAAAGCAAATCATAAGCCATGAAACGATGGAGCCCTCGCAAAAGACAGTTCACAGTTATCACCTGAGTCGATTATATAGATAAGTTTGGTTGATTTAGTAAATATAAAAAAGTTAATAAAGTTGAGAGCTCATATCCCGCGAGACGTTTTTACGACACTGTTTGACTTTTTCTTTGCTCTCTCTAAGATTTAGTAATATATTAGCAGTAGTGTAGCGTTTTTGTGCGATACAATTATTATAAATAATTCAACAAATTCCTTTTCTGCTTTGTATATTCTTGTATAAATTTATTTCAGTTTTTCATATTCTTTTTTAACAAAACACTTTATTTGAATATTTATTTCGGATTAAGTTTCAATTTAGAATTAAACAAATACAATAATATATTAATATGTCAGAACCAAAGTATGTTTCAATTTAACTATAAATATTATCTTGATATAATGAATGAAAAAAAACAACAGAAATACGTGAAATATTTACAACGTTAATAAGTCAATTCATTTGTCAAAGTATACTACAAGTTTCAACATCAAGTTTGTGTTTGAATCTCCTAATTGATGAAGATGTACTTTTTCATAATATTTTTCACTACAGCATCAATTAATTGCTTGAAAAAAAAGCAGGGAAAAAGTGAAAAAAAAAAAAACAAACAAAAAAAAAAAAAAAAAAAAAAAAAA
>JAJMBM010000236.1:0-18832 GCA_030565325.1 Insectozyma coleopterorum
ATACAAGACCATTTGAAAGTATAGATAGAGAGGTTCAACAAATTAAAACTAGAATGTCCCGTCGTATATTGATGTGATGATAGAAGTGTACATTTTGTCCTTGTATAAACTCCCTGTATATATATATATATATATTATTGCCTTGTCATTACTTAGTAACTGAGTGGCCAAAACCAATCAACTATATCTATGCGGTATGATTATAGGTGTTCGTTTAATAGTTTTGTATAAGATTTCTTCTTTCTTCGCCTCGTACATTTCTATTGTCATCTCAGACACGTGACGTTCCAGATCGTAAAAAAAAAAAAAAAATTTCTACGTTTCATATTGATTTGTAAATTGCTACACCATATAAAATAGGATATCATCATTTGCCAAAAAATTCCGAATTTACCATCTTTTCATTGAATTTCATTTAGTGATATCAGCTAATTATTTTATTAACTAATAGAAACCAAATTATTATCAGCATTTGTTTAATTGAACATTACTAGAATAGCAAAATATTATCCATCGAAAAAAATTACAAATTATTGATATAAAAATAACAAAGTTTTTACTATAATACATTCTTTTCAGACAATTTGCATATTAAACAAGAACATTCATGAATATGGATCGATCAATTGACAAACATAAACGTACCTCGACTCAAGATAAACTTGATATTATTAGTGATAAAAGAGATCATAGAAAATTATTAGATATTAATAATGACTATAATTATTCTTCAAGTGAAGAAGATAGTAGTAGTCAATTTTCAGCCAATATTGAATTATCACGTACACTGCCTTTAAAGTCGCAATCATTAGACAAAGATGCAACTACTACTTCATTATCAGATTATAACAATTCTGAACCTACAACACCAACACAAGATTTAAACAGGAGATCTACAAATAAAAAAATATCATCCAAAAAGTTACAAACTAAAAAATCTGGCTCTGCGTTAACTTTAGATTCATTGGTCGAACAAATTTCAAAAAATGAGAATGGTAGATTAAATAATAAAAAAAGAAAAGATAGGAAATTTCCTGATTCCAAATATATATCGAGATTTAATGATATTACCTTTCAATCATTCAGTTCTACCATTTTTGATTCTGATGAATTTATGAAGTCACAATTTTTTGGTATATATGTATTATTTTGGTTAGCTACTTCATTTATCATGTTTAATAATTTAATTCATGTGTATTTTGAAGGGTCTTTATCTATATGGGAATGGAAAGTTGTTAAATTACTTAGAAAAGATTTGATTAAAGTTGGTTTAACCGATTTAGCCATGTACTTGTCATCATATTTTGCATTTTTTCTACAATTAGCATGTAAGAAAAATATAATTACTTGGTCTAGATCTGGTTGGATTATACAAAGTGTTTATAACTTGATTTTTGGTGCATTTTGGTTAACTTTTGCTTCAAAACTTTATATGGATTTTCCATGGATTGCAAAAGTCTTTTTAGTATTGCATAGTTTAGTATTGATTATGAAAATGCACTCGTATGCTTACTACAATGGATATTTGTGGCAAGTATATCGCGAGGGAGTATTTTCAGAGGATTATTTGAAAAAATTAGCCAATAAAGAAGTTGAGTTACCTGATGGATTTGAGTATAAAGCTACCGAAAAAGCATTATTAGAAAGTGTAGCGTTTACAAAATATGAGTTAGAATATCAAACTAATGCAACCACAGATGATCCAAATCCTGTCAACTTGCATAAATTTGATGATCAAAATGCCCTGATTAGTTTTGAAGAATTACAAAAAAGAGGCTATATTAACTTTCCACAAAATATTAATTTAAACAATTACTTACAATATTCAAGGTACCCAACATTAGTTTACACGTTAAATTTCCCAAGAACAAACAAGATAAGATGGTCATTTTTATTTACTAAAACTTGTGGTATATTTGGTATAATTTTTCTTATGACATTAATTGCTGAAAATAATTTTTATCCATTAATTGATCGATGCAAACTTGCAAGACAATTACCATTCAGTGAAAGAGTCCCACAATATTTTTTCATATTATTAGATATGATACCAGCATTCTTGATGGAATATTTATTTACATTTTTCTTGATTTGGGACGCTATATTAAATGCTTTAGCTGAATTATCTTATTATGCTGATAGAAATTTTTATGGTCCATGGTGGTCATGTACTGATTTTTCCGATTTTGCAAGATTATGGAATATCCCAGTACATAATTTCTTGTTAAGACATGTTTATCATAGTTCCATCAGTACATTAAGAGTGAATAAATTAAATGCAGCATTAATCACATTTGTTTTATCGAGTCTAGTACATGAATTAGTCATGTATGTGATTTTTAATAATTTAAAAGGTTATTTATTGTTGTTCCAAATGTCACAAATCCCATTAATTATGATGAGTAGAACAAAATTCATGAGAGAAAGAAAAATCTTGGGAAACATTATATGTTGGCTTGGATTTATAAGTGGACCAAGTATTATTTGTACGTTATATTTGATATTTTAGAGTTTAGACTTTAAGAAAAAGTGTATATAATGTTAGGTAATTGGAGGTAGTAATGGGGTAGCGTTGGTAATCAACATTAAATTAGGCCTTTTTCACCGACGATGCACGTTAGATTAATCAACTATTGAAAAGACCTGATTTGGTAATAATTACAAATGCATATGCTATAGTCTCAGATTATAAATACCATATAGATTCTCTAGTCGAAATATATACAATAGTATCCTAACATATAAATAAAAAAAAATATTAAATTTTGTAGTAGTAAAATCTAATTATCAGTCAAGTAAACATTAAATGCAAAAAAAAAAACGTACTTTTAACACAAACCCTTTTTACTATCTCTTTTTCAACATGCACATAGGCGGTGTATACTGTAGTTGATCATCATGGGTTTTGGCTGTAACACAAATTTGGGGATTCAACGTCCCACATTCTACATCATTGCATGGATTGTATGCGTAAAAATGTCGACAGGAGACTTGAAACAGACATTGTCTGAATAGAAAAGGTATTCAAAGATGACAATACTTGAATACGTTAATGGTTGCTCGTCGTTAACACTTGCTCAAATTAGAAACATTAGCTGAAGGTAAGCTGAAAAAAGAATGATTTGGTAAATAGTGGATTCAGAAAACATCACCAGGATCTTCAACTGTGGTTGGGTATTTGTTTGTTAGTTTTCCAGAAAATGTATCAAATTTGGAAAATATTAAAATGTATTTTTAGATTGAATTTCGAAGGTGATTGACCATACCAGAGATGCTTTGTACTTTTAATAAAAATGGGATCAAAGTGAAAGAAAGGCAAAATAAATGATTATTTTGGATTATTACGTGGGGTTTGTTCAATGAGAATCTTTAAAATGGTTCATTTGTTCAATGTATTAGCGGCGGAGAAAAAATTTTGTTTCGAGTCATATTTAAGGATGAAGAATTGTAGTCATTGTTTAAACTGGTTATGTCATATGTATTGAAGCATACCTAACCAAACGAGAAAGATGACAGGATGATTTAATAATTTTTCACGCACAAGCGTTGCATTCAACCGTTGATTTTTATTCAAATTCGTTGCAAAAATGTCTGTATGTTTTAGTTGCCGAGATATACCATTTGGTCGATATATATATATATGTAAAGAATTAAAATCATTTAGCACAATTTTAAAAGAAATACCCTGAATATTGAAGGACAAATATTTGAATCATTTAACTTATATTCTAGATTGGGAGGCAAGTCTTAAGACATTTTTGAAAGCCTATAAGTGAATGAATTTGGTTTACTATCAAGTATTTCTTGATACTATAGTTCATGTTTTGATAATAATGATTTTTATTTGACTAGATAAAAAAGTATTTAATTAGATTAATTAGTTGTATTTGTAGGAGAGTTCCACTATCTCGACAATTACCAATGTAACATATCAACAATAAACAATGTAATATCGTAGCAATTACCGATATTACATCTCAATAGCACGTACTTGGCCAACTACTGATTTCACTTTAAGTCGGAAAAATACTTTTTTTTTTTTTTTTTTTTTTTTTCATTAAAACTGTATGTTTATCTCATATAATTCTATATACCAATTAATTGTGTATACGTTCCTTATATCTATAGCTTAAGGAATACCAGCCATTTTTATCATACACATGAGGAAACATTAATTTGATGCAATTATATGGTATTGCAAAACCAATGCTAACATAAAAGTGGTGTATGCAGTATCAAAATTTTGGCTGCAAATTATATGGAAGCGCGGTGAATTTTTTTTTTTTTTTTTGAAAGATTTCGTGAATTAAACTCTGTAATGAGTATAAATATGAGTGCAATTGTCCACATATTGTTTTGTGTGTATAACTTTTATTTACATGCTATATTACAACTAGTGAATCTCTAACCTTGACAGACATTGGTTTTAACAAAAAAACTTTTACTCTACTCTGGTTTATCAAATGAAACCAAGTAATAAATAAACCAAAATATTTTTTCTAGTAATATATTAAACTTAATCCCTTTTTACTTGTCTATTATAAAGGGAAACTCGTAGTTCTTTTGAACAAAAAACAATTTTCAGATATTAATTATTTTAATGTGATAAAGTTTATTATAGTTGACAAAACCATTATCAAATCCTCAAAGAAGCGATGTTGACAAAAAATGGGACAAACATTATTTTTTCAAAAATGAGATCGAAACTTTCGAAAGTAATTAAGCAACTTGAAACATCTGACGATGATTTTTTTTTTTTTGTTTTGTGAATATCGTGTGGAGAATGTAGAGATCAAAAGAGGGAAAAAGGTTAATTGTGCTTGTCAAATAAGAAGTATATCGACCTTTATTCAAGGGCAACAAATCTGATGGGGCAAAATTAAAACCAAAAGACCCTGCAGCCTGATGATGAAAATGTACACCTAGAGAAATCAGAGAAAAATTTCCTAAAACGATATTTTTTTTATAGTATATATTAGGTAAAACTATACAAACTATCTAGTATCTACAGAAAAACCTACCACAGTCTTAGCTGAGATTATTATTGTTTTCATTGTTTTTCTTTCGTTTTTGATTATTGGTGTTGTTACTTCTTAGTTAATTATGTCAAGGTTGTTTTTGTATTGACCGATTGAATAAGGTTTTGGATTTGATTACGTTTAATTGGGTTCGTAATCTTCATATAGAATTAAATATTTTTTATTTTTTTAAATTTCGCAATTTTTGTGGTTTTTTGTAACCATATTGAAAGCGGTCTTGTGGCTAATGAGATATTGGTTTTAGCATTTTGCTTCTTTTTAACCTCATGTAACTCCTCCTTGCGCAATCCTCCGTCGAAAAAAAACTTTTATCACTCAAACCCAAAAAGGGAAATAAGATTTAAACGGACAAGTACCAATTTGATGTAAGAATATAATGCAATGTTATAGATTTTGATTTACGATATACTTTCGTGGAAATACATAAATTCGGGAATAAAAGTGATGTTGGAGACAAAAAAAAAAAAAGAAAAAAAACATTTATCGTGCGTATACCATTTGTATCAATTTAAACTTGATTTTGATCTATTTCCTAAAACAGTAATGATGCTAAGATGAGCACACACAAATATTGTTATAGATTATTTTTTGCGGGGTTGTACATAAATTTTACTTTTGCAGTGAAAATTACAATGAGGAGAGATTTACGATTATTTGTGGAAAAAATAAAATACAGTTTTGTATTGTTTGATTTCTTAATATGGAAATATAAATATAAATTAAACTGGACTTCGAGATTTAATACATCGATGTTTCTTGCTCATTTATTGCAATGTGATAAGGTAAAATCAAATGTACTAAAAAATTAAGTGGTAAACAAAAAAAAAAAAATAAATAAATCGATATATAATAATAATAATCTTATGATACAAAGATGAATGATAATAATATATGTTACCTGATTAATTTTCATTTATTTTTATTAAAAACATCATTCTCAAAAATTAAAAGTTTGATTCTTTTATCCCACTTTTGGTTTGTTTAAGACTATCAATCACTATTACTACAATACTACTTGTCATCCCATCTTCAGCTAGTGACATATAACAATCAATATAAATCATCTTATAGCAGCACCTCATCGGGTTTTCAATTTTGATATTTTTTTCTTTTACATTAGATTGTTGATACTATTTATCATGTCAGAGTCTAGTGATCCATATTTAGCCGTTACTGGCTTGTTGTCACTATTTCAAACAAGCATTTATAATGGCGCTGCGGACGGTACAGGTGTTTCAAAATTGGTTGATATGGCTCATAATATGATGGGTCCAACCATACCACCCACAATCGTTGATTACGTCCTTTCAGTCCAAATTAATATATTTGGTAGTTATCCGAATCATCAAGATATTGCACCTTCAATAGCATTTGCCGTTATATTTGGTGTTTTAATGATTTTCCACGCTGTTATATTTGGAATAAACACAAGTAGAGGTCATTATTTTTATATTTCAATTGCTTGGATTTTCTATTGTGCGATGAAAGTCGTAGGTTTTGCATTGAGAACTCAATGGGCACGATATAATACCCTTATTAGTATTGGTTTAACAAGTGAAATTTTCTTAATTATTCCTGCAATTGTAATTGTTAGTGCAAATCTTATATTGGCCCAAAGATTATTCACCTGGAGACATCCAGTTGGTGGTAGTCGTAAATTATTTTGGGGATTCATGTTTACATTATATGGCTTTGTTGTGATATTAATTGTGGTCACTATATTAGCTTCTTTTGTTCCATATTTGAATTATTTGAGTTTGAAATCATATACAAGTTGGATCAAAACGGTTCAATTCACGTCTGTTTTGGTTATTGTTTATAGTTTGACTAGTGTTTCTTTAATTGGATTATCCTTTTGGTTACCAACGGCAAAAGATGAGAAATTGTATACGTACCAACCATGGTGGATTGAAAGTTTTGCTCCATTTTATTTTGTTGAAAAAAATGCCGCTCAAAGAGCAGAATTATCATTTATGAAAAGAAATTCAAATCACAGACACGCAACAAGAGTTATTGCTGCTACACATCATCATTTCCGTTCTGTTAAGGGGTTGACCAATCAAAGAGGAGATTTAACGCATAATGTATCAATGGGGTTATTAAGTATTACCACTATTTTGATTTTAATTGGTGCAATTGGTAGATGCATAGTTGTATTTCAAGCGAGAGAAGATAGACATAAAAGTGCCGCTGCTGATAAATATTTCATGTACGTTGTTTGGGGGGTATTTGAGGCTATTATAAATATTTTATACATTGTTGGTAGAGTTGATCTTAGATTTTATAGACCTGATGTGTTACCAAATGCTGTTCGAGCCATTATTACAGCCGAACAAACTTACTATCCAAGTTCAGATGAAGAAGAAGATGGATTTCATAGAGACCGTCCGGAAACGTATGGTAAATTAAAAGAAAAGGAATGTGAAACCAGTCAAGAACAAGGGTATCATCATAGCTTCCATGACGATGAAGGTCGATCTGAAAGATCTGAAATTAATACTGATATTTTTGATGATATAAATTCAGTGGAATGGGATTTCACACCTCCAAAATATAAAAATTCGAGTTCCGAAGAACAAATACAAAATGAAAAGGAAAATAAAAAAAAACGATTGCCTTATCCAGCTACTGATGATAAGGAATCACGTTATAATGATGCAGAAGCTGAATTTCATTTTTAATGGAAATGAAAAATTCAATTCATACATAGTTATATATTTATATTGTTTATATACACTTGTTCTTTAATAAATAACCTATGGTTTCAAATGTTAGTTGTTTCTCTTTGTCTTTGAACTGTAATACTGTCCATGTGAGTGTTCTTAGAAGCATCAACTATTTTTTTTTTTTTTTTTTTTCATTAAAACTGTATATTATTTGTTCTATATATTACTATTTAATTGTGTATACGTTACTTATATCTATAACTTAAGTAATACCAGCCATTTTAACCATATCTTTGAGGAAATATCACTTTGATATAAAAACCTCAATAAAGAAATATCATTTTTGGAAATTATTTTGTATTTTTATTTGGAGATCAAGGAGCAGCTGCCTTATATTCTTAATCTGTAGTTATATTTAAATATCGATACCCAATTTTTGATAAATTTTTGAGAAAGAAGACCTTTCTCTTCATCCAATCGTCGTTTTCCTCTCAAGTATATTATGGCAGTGAGGTATCGGTTTAGTTGTATCATCTGTATTGGTGATAGTTTGTAATTACATATCCATTTTTTTAAGTTTTAGATAGTTTGATTTTTTTTTTTTTTTTTTTTTTTTTGCAGTTTAAAAAAAAATAAAATCTCATCTTGAATAATTTAAAGAATGGTTTCAAATATATGGATTGCGGCAGCTGACAATAATCAACGATTAGTAGAAGAGTATATAAATTCTGGTGAATTCAATGCAAATTCAAAAGACCCTAATGGTTATACCCCAATGCATGCTGCTTCGTCATATGGTCATATCGAATTATTAAAATACCTACTTTCAAAAAATGGAGATATAAATATTCAAGATAACGAAGGTGATACCCCATTGCATTATGTTGAAGATTTAGAAGTTGCCAAGTTTTTAATCAATGAATTACATGCCGATTATAGAATTAAAAATAATGATGGTATGAATGCACAACAATTTATTGAAGATAACGATGAATTTTTAGATATAAGTGATTATTTGAAAAGCATAGCACATGAAAATATGGAAATCAAAGATGATGATAATGATTTCTTGCTGAAGTTGCCTAAACCTGGTAACCTACAAGGTCATGAGATTAATTATAGTTTACAAAATGAAAATGAGATACTTGGAAATGAGCAATTGACGGAAGAAGAATTAGAAGAAAGAAGGAAAAAAATTGAACTAATATTGAATAGTGACGATCCTGAAAAGGGTCTTAGAGAATTGGTTGAAAACGCCGTTCATGAAGGAATAACCAAGTACAAGGATGAAATAGATAACGGTATAGATCAACAGCCAGCTAAAAGAAGAAAATAGTGAAAGCAAAAAAAAACACACTTGATATACTAATGAAATTTGCACCTATTCTTTATATTTTGTGTCTGTGTCGTTCGTTCCTTCTACTTTCTTGCATGTTTTTTTTTTTTTTTTTTTTTTATTCAAAGTTTTTTTTTTTTTTTTTTTTCAACGAAAAGAACAATTGAATTTTTCACATCGCTATGATTGAGCCAATTGCTGAATTGTTATCGCTTATACTCCCAAGACCAAGTCCACTTCCAGATGGGTAAGTATATGATTTATATATATTTTTCAAAATTTATAACTAACCTAATTAGTGCTTCTCATCTTTCTTTGGAAGAAATTAAGAATATGTCAATTTTAGAAAGAGTCAAATTGAGAGATTGGAGATTAGAATTATTCTCAATTGCTTTTATTATAATCTTTGTTGTTCTTTTCAAAATTGGGGATTATTATAATCAATCCAAAGTGAAATCTTTCCTTAATGGCTTAAAACCAAGTTTATCTAAACAATTTTTTCAATACGGGGTTTCACCAAATGAATTATACGTTAAAGATAGTGCAGAAAGTTATACAAGTTATGCTACTGGTAGAGTCAATGTCTCTAATGTGTTTATCAAGTTTCAATTGGTTCCGAGATATAATCTTTTCATTTGGATTTTGGAAGTCATATTTTCATTTTTCTCCAATACTTCTCAAGCAACATCTGACAAAGTGGAAATTGTAATTAACCCAAGTGGACAATATGACAATTTCATCAGTGCAGTTGTTTCAAAGTACGGTATGAATGATGCAAGAAAATTGAATTACTTTTTATCACTTTGTAAAACTACAGATTCAAAAAATTTACCAAATAGTTTTGTTTATATGAGTGAATCAAATGAAATTCAAGAAAAATTAACCACCGAAGAATTCAAAAGACATTTGTCAGTTGAAAGTGCCAATTTTATTAAATATATCGCATTTACAGATCAACCAACTGAAAAACCAGAAACTTTAAGAGAATTGAAACCATCTAGAAGAGTTATCATTTCATTGGGTCTTACTAGTAATAAAAAAGAATTGGAAAATTTAAATAAAATTTTGGATTCAATTTTCTCAATTATTGATAAATTATCAGATTCTTCAATTTCTTTTAAACCAGAAACTTTGAAAAAAATTGTTAAAACTAGAAATGTTGAAGTTGAAAAAATACAAAAAATTGAACAAGAAATAAAAAATGAAGAATTGGCTGAAGAACAAATTAAATTGAAAAGAAAAGAAAGAGATAATTTAAGAAATTTATCAAGAGAAGAACAATTAAAAGCTGAAAAGAAAGCTCAAGAAAGGAGACAAAAGAAAATGCAAAGAAAGCAAAAAATTAAAATGTAAGATAAGACAATTTTAAAAAATATGTGTATAAAAAATATGTATTATACTTTCCCTGTTAACTTCCAACCTCTTCCAACTGGTGTATTGAAAACTTCAACAATCCCACTTCCTAAACAGTCGGCAAGTACCCAATTCAAATCGTAACCATAAAATGGTTTACGGAAATTATTCAACTTCAACTCTCCAGTTATTGAATTATATCCTTGCCATTTTTTCCAAATTTCACTCTCAAGTAGTTGATTCTTTTTTTGTTTCGTCAATGTTTTAGTTACCCATGATCTACCTTGGTTAATTAGCTTTAAAAATAGTCCACACCCAGGGTAAGATATTCGATATAGATTCTCAATTTCATTTAAATGATTCGAAGTTAATGTTATTAACCCATTGTTTATTAGTATCGTTGATTCTTCATCTGAAAACTTATCAAATGTTAGATACATATCAGTCGGATTCTCTTTCAAGTATGATAAATACTTTTGTAGAACTTGATTAGTTTGTTTACTTGAATTCTTAAGCTGTTCTCGTATTATAGTAACGTATTCATTCGATTTGACTAAAATTTCCATATTTTCATACCCATACGAGATTTTACCACTCTGATACTTATTCAAACTTCTATTTATAATCGGCGATGCGTTTGATATTATAAATTTTTTAATTTTGCCCTGTCTTATATTTAATTCGATTAATTTTTCAACAAAAGTATTTCCTAATTTGTTGAATATCGAATAAACAGTAGTTGTAATAATTAAATTTGGAAATAGTCGTCTATATTTTAGCAAATCTACTTTATCACTTTGTGATAGATGTTTCATCAGTAGTATTTGATTTTGTAAATCACCATCTGGATCTTTAATATATTCTAAGAATTTATTATGTAGACTAGTTGATTCCGACCACCGATTATTTAATATTGTATCTAAGGCGGCTGATAAGCTTTGCTTTTCGTCTAGTTGATAATCTAGTTGTACATTGTAATCTGTTATAGTTAAATCTGAGTCATTTTGATTTGATGGAGATAAAGATTTCTTCCTTTTTAATTGATCTTGATAAGCTTTTTGAGTTGGTAAAATCTTTTTTATATCCTTTTGAAACCGTTTTATTGGCGATTTACTATTTAATTTACTTTTTGATGTTATATTGGATGTTCTTGCAGCACTTGAATGTAATGGCATAAAAAAAATTAAAAAAAAATATTAACCTCTTAATTTTATTTTTTTTCTACTGTTTCACATTTTATATATATACACATATGTATTTGAATATCTATTTACATGACTATTATTCAATTTCAATTACCGTTTGTACTTGTTGATCCCCATGAGAAAATTTGATTTGGTATCTACCTTTATCTTCAATGACTTCCATATATTCATTTGGTGTGTCAATATAACTAATTTGTAAATCTTGAATCGATTCAATTAAACCTCCTTGAAGTTTATTTACTGCTTGGATCAAATCTGTCTTGGTCATCGGTAAACTTAATGCTGATATTGTTATGATATTAGGTATTTTATATTGTTTATTTGATTCTCTGTTCTGTTTTAATATTTCTTCTTCTTCATTTTCGTCCTCAACTACACTTTCTTCAACGACTAAATTCTGTTGAATATTGAAATTTAATTGACCTGTGGATTTTTTACCTTTCTTCATACTTGAGAATAAATTGCTCAATTCTTGTAATGATAATGTACCCTGTTCACACGAAATTTCAGTTTCAGTTTCAACCTCAACCTCATCTATCATCATCATTCCTTGTTCTTTTAATAATAGTTTTTCTCTTCTCTGCATTTCTAATATATCTTCTTTTTCAACAATAGGTATTCTTGGGGGATTTTTTTCATTTATATAACATGCTTTATTATCTATATGTAAATAATTTCTCATAAATCCTGGTTTAACCTTCAATATTTGTCCTTTATATCCAACACCTTCCACGTCCTTTAATAATTGAATTTGCGTTAATGCATTGACTGATTTTCTTTTATGTGTTCTTACACTCATTAAGAATCCAGAAGTCAATCTAGATCTTATCAGTATATTTAACATTGTATTTAATATTTGAATAAAAAAATTTTTTGACCAACTATTTAATTTTGACCAACTTCTTTAATTTTTTTTCATTTTTTTTTTGGTGGTTTCACTACCAAGAGATTTTAAACTTTTATTTGATTTTTGATTTCCATCTCAAATGGAACAAGAACCAGTTGTAAATTGTTCAATATGCCGAACTAACCAATACAAATATACATGTCCGGGTTGCGAGTTGAAAACTTGTTCTTTAGATTGTTATAATTCACATAAATCGAAATTTCGATGTCAAGGTAAAATAGATTCAAATAAATATATTCGAAGAAACGAATTGACTAATGTTGATTTAAATAGAGATTATAAATTCCTATTAAATGTCGACAGGAAAATACAGTTAAGTAAAGAAGACATAGAGAAGAAAAATGGTAAGAATATTTTAAAACGGACAAAATCCGATCATCAATTTGGAAATAAACGATTTAAAAAAAATGAAAATGATAAAAGGGTAAAACTTGTTCATAAGAAATTTACAAATAATCCTTTATATACGATTAAGCGCGATAATGTTTTAATTGTCCAATTACCTCAAGGTATGCAACGTTCGATTTCAAATAAGACAAGTTATGATAGGAAATTGAATTCATTTATTTGGACAATCGAATGGATTTTATTAGATCATGAAGGGAAAGAAATAAATAAACTCACAAGTTATAAAATTAAAGAAGGTAATGTTTTGAAGGATTCAATACCGATGAATATACTAAAAAAACATCTACCTCAAATAAATAAAGATGAATTGAATTTCTACCTAACTAATGTGCTTAGTCGTGATCAAATAATTGAAGTTAATAAAGATGAACCCATTTCCAAAGTCCTCAAAGATAAAGTCGTCCTTGAGTATCCAACTTTTTACATAACGACAACAAGGGAAAGTGTAAAAGATAAAATTGTTAATGAAGAAGATGCTTATATAATTCAAAGTGATTCAAGTGATTCAAGTGATTCAAGTTCTAACGATTCAAGCTCGGATGACTCAAGTTCTGACGGTTCAAGTTCAGACGATTCCAGTTCTGAAGATTCTTCAGATGATAGTGCACCTGAAGAATCTACATCGAAACCGATACTACAAAACAAAATAACAGTGGAAACCAAAACTAACGATCCTAATGAAATTTCAAACGTCAATCTTGATGATATAGACTGATAATTATATATAATTTTTTTTTTTTTTTGTATTGTCTTTCGGGTTAGAATAAAAATTAGTACATCTACACCCATCACTGTTTGTGATTTTATTTTTCTTCTAACTTCTTTGTTTCAGTTTGCCTGTTGATTATTACTTATTAGATGTATTTCACTATTTTTTTTTGTCAAGCATTGTGTTTAGTAAAACTTGATCGTTTAAATAAATTAGATTATACTGTCTTCTGTGAGAGGCCTTGTTACTTCTTTTTTTTTTGATGTCGTCATTTCTTCCATAATTCAACGATCAATTTGTTAAGTAAGTTGAGATTCCATTTGGTTGTAATTGAAAACTTTTCATAAAAAAAAAAAAAAAAAAAATACAAGTCTCGTGATCTCGTAAAATTAATTTTTTCTTAATCTCATTAATCATCAAATGTCAACCATATTCAAAAAGTTATCCGATTCAGATAGGAATATAAATGCTTCATTATACTTTGGTAATATAGATCCTGAGATAGATGAGCTATTAATGTATGAATTGTTCATTCAATTTGGTCTTGTTAAATCGTTAAATATGCCGAAAGACAAGATACTACGAACTCATCAAGGATATGGCTTTGTTGAATTTCATAATACAAAAGATGCAATGTATACAATGGATATACTAAAGGGAGTGAAATTATTTAATAAACCTTTAAAATTGAAGAAAATAGATTCAAAAATGAATAGCAATATACAACAGGATCAACAACAACAAAATCCAACATATTCAATAGGAACATTTACTCCCGATTCAAAAGGAGATTTACTTAGCTCAAAATATATAGATGTAGGTGCTAGACTATTTATTAATAATTTGAATCCATTAATTGATTCGAAATTTTTATATGACACATTTAACAAAGTTGGTAAAGTAATACGAATGCCACAAATTAAATATGACAAGAATGGGAAATCTCAAGGATTTGGATTTATAGATTATCAAGATTTTGACCTGAGTGACGCGGCAATTGAAAAATTAAACAATTCAATTTTAATGAATAAAAAAGTTCAAATATCTTATGCTTTCAAATCAAATGGAAAACGACATGGTGATCCAATAGAAAGGAAATTGGCATCTAAAAAGAGAAAGATTTAGTGGTTATAATTTTACAGTACAAATACATATATTATATTATTTATTACCACTAATTGTTTGTTATGAGAGTTTGCCCTCCCCCCACGACAAATGAATTACAAATCTTATTAATCAGAAAATATAAATGTACTAATAATACCATATTTCTACAAATTTATCAATTATTCAATTGTTTTACAATGACTCTTCCAGAAACTCAAAAGGTTGTTTTGTTTAATGAAAATGGTGATTACGATGTTATCAAATATATTGAAGATTATCCAGCTCCTAAACTTGACTCACCAAATGATATAATCGTTAAAAACTTGTATAGTGGTGTTAATTTCATCGAAGCATATTTCAGAAAAGGCATTTATAAAGTACAATTGCCCTATGTTTTTGGTAGAGAAGCCAGTGGTGAGGTGGTTGCAATTGGCTCAAATATTACCGACTTGAAAATTGGTGATAAAATAAGTTATTTATCTTCAGCAACATTTGCGCAATATACCAAAATCAACGGTGAAAAATTCTATCAATATATCAAGTTACCATCACATTGTACAGATGAAGATTTGAAAATACAAGGCTCGATTTATCTTCAAGGTTTAACGGCTTTAGCATTTATTAATGAAGCTTATAAGGTTGAAAAAGATGATTATATTCTAGTTTGGGCTGCTGCTGGTGGTGTTGGTAGAATATTAGTCCAACTAATCTCTCAAATTGGTGCTCATGTTATTGCAGTTGCTTCAACAGATGAAAAATTACATCAAGTAAAACAATTGGGTGCTGAATATTTAATAAATTCTTCAAAAGACGACATTTTACAAAAGGTTTTGGAAATCACAAATGGTAATGGTGTCCAGGCTACTTTTGATTCGATTGGTAAAGATACTTTTGACACTTCATTCAAGTCATTGGCTCGTAAAGGTACATTTGTTTCCTATGGTAATGCAAGTGGTCCCGTACCACCATTGACAATCAACGTATTGAGTGGGAAAAATATTAAATTATTAAGACCACAGTTACATGGTTATATCGCAACACCGCAAGAATGGAAACACTATTCAAGTGAATTATTAAAGTTGATAAAAGAAAAGAAATTGATATTTGAAATCTCAAAAACTTACGATTTAAAAGATTACGTTCAAGCTGCAAAAGATTTAGAAAGTAGAAAAACAACCGGTAAATTAACTTTAAAAATTCCTCAATAATTAATGAAATATATGTATATAAATGTAGTTGCTTTATTATAATTTGAATGGTCTTGATTTTTCGTATTTAATTAAATCCTCTGGTGTAACTACTCCATAAACAAAATTTCCATCGTCTCCAGTTACAACAGCAAAATATTCACCACTATTGAAAAATTTAGCCAAACTTTCTAGTGGAGTAAATGGTGTTAATAATTGGAATTTCTTACTACCAGTAGGTTTTACGATTTTTTCATTTGGTAATGTTTTTTGAATATTATTTTTATCAAAATGCTTTTCATAATTCATTTTAGATTTATTATTAAACCAAATCATATAATCTTTAACTAATAATTTTTCTACATTTTCCAGTACATTTGAATTTTTAACCAGATCTATATTGATCACTCCTAATAAAGTCTTTGTAGATTCGTTTATCACTGGTAAATAACTATATTCATATTCAAACCCAATTTTGAAAGCATCATAAATTGATGACGATGGGTTTATAGATACCGCGGGGGATAAATTTAAATCTTCAATTGTAGCCCCTCTATAATCTTTTCTAAGGAATAGTATTGGATTATCAGTCATGATTCTTGTGATAATAAAATAAGATTTCTCGGTGAGTCAATCTTTGGACTGGTTATGATGTTGTTACCTGGAGTTAACTGTACGAATTAATGAATATAATAAAAAAAAAAAGCGTATACCTATGTTATTTCGTGCTAGTGATAATTAAATATTATATGATAATATATTAAGTTGAATAAAAGATGTAATATTCAATAATAAAATTATATGAATGTCCATATATAATCGATCGTAAAAGTCGTGTCATGATAACAAAAGTTGTATAACAACAAGGTATGCAATCACGTGAACTGCTAAAATCATAGATCATAGATTTGAACTGTTAAGTTGAAGCAATCAAATTATATTAAATAACAATTCCAACATGAATTATACTTGGTGGAATGTAATAATAGGTTTAATTAAATAGACAAGTTACTACAATAAAATCATAAAAAGTGATTTAAATAGAATTTAGAATTTATTCAGTTTTTGATAAATATGAATAAAATTTGGGTTTTGTTTTAAACAAAATAAACAGTGCAACATTTGTTTGGACGGTCAGGTTGTTGGTTGAAATTTTGTGGATCTATTTCAATTCCATGTCTTTGGTGAAATCGAGGTTTCATTTGACCACGATATATCGACCCCGTTTTAGGGTACGCGCGACCTGGCGTCACAAGGGTCTTATCGTATTACCGCTGCTTACGCTGAACTTGAAGCTTAAATGCTAAAAACTTTGTGCCTATTAATAGATCCTTAGGTTTTTTTATTTCTATATAGTTACATCTCATCATTTTTCATAATATTCAATGCTTCGTCTAATAAAACTTCACCAGTTGGATCTGTGAGATTTTACCTAATATATACTATTAAAAAAAAAAAAACCAAAATAGAAAAATAAGGGTGTCAAAAGAACTCTTCAAAGAAGATAACACAAACCCAATTAAACGTATTCTATTCAATTGGTCAATCCAAAATAATCTTGATATAAAATTAACTAAGAAATAAAAACAATAGTCAAAAACCAAAGAAAAACATGGAAACACAAATGATAGAAAAACAATGAAAAGAATAATAATCTCAGCTTAGACTGTGGTAGGTTTTTCTGCAGAGACTAGATAGTTTGCATAAGAAATAAGTCTTAGTATAATTATAAGTCCCGCCTAAGAACTGTAAGAAAAAAAAATATCTTTTTGCGTTATTGTTTATAAAACCATTTCGCATATAAGAACTTTCTATGCGTTATTGTCTATAAAACCATTTCGCACATAATAACTTTCTTTTTTCTGTGCAATGCACGAAAAATTGGCGGTTGGGGGGGGACTGATTTACAAGTCGCGATAACATCTTCATATAAATTTGGCGTAATTTGCTGACGTGCATATTGGATAAAAAAAAATTAAATTTTATTCCCGCAAGAAAAGAAACTTTATTATGGAAGAGCGGACAAACAGAGAACAAACCACCACGATGCATTAAAATTATATATTGTGTATCCCTGTATATAAGCAAAATTGCGAAATGGTTAAAAAAGTTTCCGGAATTTCAACAAGTCAGGCTCAGAATACGTTTTAGATGTATAAATACTCTTAGCTTGTTTGTCATTATGAATAGATAATACTACCTAGCAATGTTTGAATTCTTTTTGTTCCCTTCTCGTATGAATCAGGGATGGGTATGTATATTGTTCATAATGTTACAAATATGATATCAGAAAAAAACTTAACAGTATCATTGAAATCGCGGTGGATCAACCTGCGGTAGGTTGTTTTTTGTACTATTCTTTTTTCTTCCGGGAATACGTCCATTGTCTTGCACATACACAAAGAATGTGACTAAATCATCCAAACACAATCATGATGTTACTCATTACGGCAGAAAAAAACTTTAGTTGAATTCCATCTCGATTTGAAATATATTGGATTGATTTTGCTGTTAAGCGCAGAAGCGATCACTGGGTAAACTCAACATTGGAACAAATAATTCTTGAATGACTGACAGGTGTTTCTGTTGAAAGTGAATTTGAAAAAGTTGTAGAAATATTCGTACGAGAAAAAAAAAAAAAACTAGCAACGCAAGGCTGACCCACGGCGATACCATGACATATTTTCTTCCTGCAAATTTTGTTTCTTAACTTAGATCGAAAACCTGGGGTTATAAAGTCAGTCCCCCCCAACCGCCGTCCCCCCCAACCGCCAATTTTTCGTGCATTGCACAGAAAAAGGATTTTTCCTCGTAAACAGAGAAATGTGGTAGAAATAAATTTAGCTTGATACGAATGATCAAAAGGATAAAATCTTTTTTCTGTGCAATGCACGAAAAATTGGCGGTTGGGGGGG
>JAJMBM010000237.1:0-18823 GCA_030565325.1 Insectozyma coleopterorum
TTTTTTTTTTTTTTTTTTTTTCTGTTTTAAACTTTCTTTCAAACAAATAGTCAAATTCAATCATCCATAAATTTCAAATTTAGATAAGTTTTATATTACCTTCTTATATTTTAAACTTATATAGATATACCAATTTACATTTAACAAATCAACCAACACTAAAAACACACAACCTATACACACACAACACATCAAGAAAGGAGTATATATTAAATACACTTTTTATTTTTCATTGTATGTCAACTATCCAAAACTTAAACGCATTTGATCCATTCGCCGATACTGGTGATTCAGAAGCTCAACCAACTAATTATATCCATATTCGTATTCAACAAAGAAACGGAAGAAAAACTTTAACTACTGTTCAAGGTGTTCCATCAGAATATGATTTAAAAAAAATTTTAAAAGTTTTAAAAAAAGATTTTGCTTGTAATGGTAATATTGTTAAGGATGATGATTTAGGTGAGGTCATTCAATTACAAGGTGATCAAAGAGTTAAAGTCTCCGAATTCTTGACTACTCAATTACAATTGCCAAAGAAGAATATCAAAATCCATGGTTTCTAGAATCTTTTATATTAAAGATAAACTAGCAGGTAGATCAAAGAAAAGCCAAAGTTCATTTACTGGAACAGATTGCTTACTTACTTACTTGCTTGCTTTTATTGTTCTTTTTTTCTTTTATAGTTCAATACATTTATTATTTTATCCTACTCTATTTATTTGTACAATTTATTTATTTAAAAAATTATTATCAAATTTGATCTCTCTGCGCACAATAATTTTATTATTATGGGTGGTGATTTGAATTTAAAGAAATCATGGAATCCGGCTTTGATGAAAAACCAGCAAAAGGTCTGGGAAAAGGAACAAGAAAAGCTTAAGGAATTAAAGTTAATTAAACAAAAGAATCAAGAATTTGAAAAAGAAAAGGAATATTTGGATTTATTAAAACTACAATACGGTGATGAATTTGATCAAACAAAACTAAATAAAAATGAGAAATTAAAGATATCAAAATTAGATTGGATGTATAATGACGTGCCTTTTGAATCAAATGAAGAAATCAAAGATGGTGATGATTCAAATGGATTTATACAATCAAATCAAGAATTTACTGAAGGTAAATCAAAAGTTGAAAATTTGCTTAATGGTAGTAAAAGTTTTAAAAGACAAGTTGAAAAATCAAACGATAGAATTAATAATATTATAAATGTTGGTGTTAATAAAAAGTCTACTAATAATTATTCAGATGATCCTTTATTGAAAATAACACAACAACAAAGAAGGGCCAAATCATCAAAACTTTCTAATAGAGACAAAGTACATAAACCAAAGCATAAATCTCATAGAAAGGGTTAATAATAAGCAATGGAGGATGCAAGAAACGATATCTCATATTAAAATTTACCAAAGGAGCTTAGTTCCTCAACCTGGGATTCTATAATGATGTATGAAACCTACAGAATCGACTAGTTTTTATATTCAAAAATTCTATAACAGATAATAAACAAGATCAAATAGAAGACTGGAATGATAATATATATTCACAACTTTTCTTTTCATTCAAAAAAAAAAAAAATAACTCTATTAAAATCTCTTCTGTTTTCATAAATAAATCGAATAATCAATTCCATTTTCATTATACACCTTAAAATTAAAACAATACTCATACCAAACTTTTTCACCATTATTAATTCTTTTAAACTCAATTTTCAACATCTCACCAGGTGTGATTCTTGTCTCATCAATTGGAAAATAAATAGGATACCACGATTTACAATAATCATATCTTGAACTATTATGTATTTGAATATTTAAATGTCCATATAAATTACATTCAAACCATCCTAATAATCCATTAATTTTATACCCATATGTATTTGTAAAATATACAGTCTTTGAAAGGTTTAAACTATATTGCGATGGATGATTAAATTCCCATAATTCTTGTGATTCACTCAATGGAGTATAATTCTTCAAATTTATTAATGACGGAATGGGGATTCTAACTGGTGTATAAATTGGTTGTAAAAAAGAGGTATATCTCGATGGAATCATTATTAAATTTGGGTTTGGATTACTATGATTAATTAATATTTCAGGACATAATTCATTATCACCTAATGAACCTAATAATTCCGATATTATCAAATTAGGTTCGTATTGAAACGACCTTGCATCTTGATTTATAATTGAAATATGTTTCAGATGTCCAAATTTTTCATTTAGTATAGCAATGCATTTCTTATTCTTCTCTACTGCTTTAATTTCCAAATTGGGGATATTTAATGATTCAAGGTTTTCAATTAATTTACCTTGACCAGGACCAATTATTAAAATTTTAATAAAATCCAATTGATATGATAAATCATGTATAGCCAATTCAATAGCTTGTTTATAAATTTCATATTTAGTTTCATCCTTTTCAAATTGTTGATAAATACCAATATCCAAATCATCCGCCAATGGTTGTAATGGGGTTAGATAATAAGTTGAAGCTGATTTGAATTGACTTCTTAAACTATTGACATATTTAGACAAGGTGAAATCTTGCAAGAATACCAACGGGATGTCCTTATTATACTTGTAAAACAATTGGAAGATATCAAGTATTATACGATTGTTATTTATAATGATGAATGATATTGGTTGAGTGAGCCAAAATGATTCTAAATCATTTGATTCAAGTATTTCATCAAACAATATACCTAGTAGTACTTGTTTATCATTATATAAATCCCAATTCTCTTTATTGAGTAGGCTTGATCTCACAAATTTCATTGGTGAATCGGAGATCCACTCCATCGGAGTACAGCATAATACATTTCTAATTGATAATTCCAGCTGTATAATTACATTCTTCCCGTCCAAATGCTGTAATATAATATCTATACCTTCTACCGAGTCATGTATAACGTAAAACTTTGAACAAATGTTCTTGTTGTATAGTTGTAACAATTGAGAATAATCGGATGAATAAATTATTAGACCATTTAAATTCATCAAATTGTGATTTATTTTTACGCGTAACGCATTGAAAAGATAATATTACAAAAAATTGAAAATTGAAAAATACAAATAATAATATTATCAATTTTTAGCACATCACCATCTTTACATTATCACCATTCCATATCATTACACATTAAATACAAAATCCACTATCATCGTAACATTCGTTATACACAATCATGACTAAACCAAGATATTTGACGGAAGTCGAAAGAGCTAAAGTATTGGAATTCCAAGATATGATCCATTATAGTCCTAGATATAGTGATGACAATAATGAATATAGACATGTAATGTTGCCTAAAAATATGTTGAAGTCAATTCCACAAGATTACTTCAATCCAGAAACTGGAACTTTAAGAATTTTATTAGAAGAAGAATGGAGAGGATTGGGAATTACTCAAAGTTTAGGTTGGGTTCATTATGAAACCCATGCTCCAGAACCTCATATTTTGTTGTTTAAAAGACCCTTGAATTATGGGCAATGATTTGCGAATAAGGGTTTTTTGTAAGTAGATTAATTAATATAAATTATTTATTGATGTGTGTGATAAGTAGAACAATTTTTGAAATATTCTTTAAAACTTGGTTACTTGAGTTTGAGTTTGAGTTTGAACATGTCAATTGTTATATATCTTCTATTAAAAACACTTCTGATTGTTCTTCTAGTAATAATATCAGCTGCAGATTTTTTTTAATTCAATTTGTCTCGTCAACCCCAATCTAACTTTTTCAAGCTCTACTTTCATACATTCCTTCAGTGGTGCTCATTTCATACATTTGGTGATAAATTAATTTTCTGGTACACAGTAATATATAATTTTTAAGTGTTGCCAATTTTTAATTAATTCGCAAAATTAAATATATGGTAAATCAAAGCAGCATCAGTTCAATTGAATTATCAAGATTTTTAAATGACATAGAGTTAAATATATCCGATAAAGCCACGGATTTTAAAAAGATCATCCTATATTTATTCAAATTTACCAATGAGAAGTTAACTATAATTCAACTAGGGCAACAACAACAACAACAACAACAACAACAACAACAACAACATCAAAATGAACAAGATTTACAATTATTAACAAAACTAATCACAGTCATCGAATTAGTTTTATCTAAAAACTCATACTTATTAAACTTACCAATATCAGCTAACGAGAGAATTATTGAAAATGACCAAGATACATTATTATACCAATGGGCAATATTATACTATCTTAAACGACTTCCACAATGTCAAAATTCAATTATAAACCAATTGAAAAAGTTGATTATAACTATTATCAATCTAGTCATCAATTTGAATAACTATAAATTTATATTCAATTTAAGAAACCTATTATTAAAAGAATTAGATATAAATTTAAATGATTGTTTTAATTTCAAAAATGAAAAAAAATTAATATTATCACTACATTTATTCACAATTGTTAATGATTATGATATTTCCAAAAAATTATCCTTAAATTCGGGGTTGAAATTTGAAAATATAAGTAGAAGATTATGGTTTTTATGTCAAGATGAAAATGATTTGAAATCAATACTTTTATTAAACAATTTATATAATATTGAATTTCAAATTACTTGGTCGCAATTATCATTATTACTCGATTGGATTTTGGAAGAAAGTCCTCAAAATGCATCGAGTTTAAATTATGCAATTTCATTGGCATTATTAAAGATTTATAAAATATGTATAGAAAAAGATATTGTATATAATTTTACTAATATCATTTTAAATATGAAATGTGAATCTCAATTAGTTGCCAAAGCTTTAAATATTATCAAATGTCATATTAAAAAAGTTGATTGTAAAGAATCATTTACAGATTTTGAATTGGAAAATGTTCGATTACAATTATATCCCAAAATTGAACAAGAACCAAATGATATTTATTCAAAAATGACTTCATTACGTTTGAAATTACCAAGATTTGATGAATGTCAAGAGATAGATCCCAATAGACCATTGTGTCCAAATGATTTAGACGAGTTTATCCATTTAACAAAACCATTATTATTAACAAATTTGCTTTTATTAATGTACAATTATTATGCTGCTTATTTACCCTTGGATGATGACAAATTGGAATTTTTATTAAATCACCTCGGTAATAATAATAATAGAGATGTAAGAATGTTAATAACAAGGATTCTTCCATTATATCTCATTCGAAAAGAAGATCCAGATGAAATTTTTAAACATATATTTCAAAAAGTCACTTCAATTGATTTTACATCCAAGAATAGACGCCATTTTGGCGAATCAACAATCAAAGCATTAGTCAATCTAGCAGTTGTATCTCATGGTGAAAGATTGTGTGCTGTTTATTTCAAATTGGTCGATTGGTTGGGTGAGGCAAATGATCAACATGTAAATTATGTTTATTGTGGATTTTTGGATATTGCATTTGAAAAATCGTTACCGCCTTATAAATTACTATCACCTTATTTACCTAGTATTGCCGAAATTATCATTAAAAAGCCAAGAGTATTTGATAGAATTTTACAAATTTCAAATATTCAAAAAAATTTCTTTTTAAATAGAACAAAGGACTATACGGTACCTAAATTATTAGAATATTATAAAGCTCCATTGATTCAACAAATTGCAAATGCTGCAAATATAACTATACAAAAGCTATTGGCAAATCATTTACCAAGAATTTTGGCTACATATTTAGTCAAGGGCTCAAATGAGAAATATATTATTAAAGTTTTAAGTCTGGTTGAACCACATTATAAACCGATTACACCAAATGATTTATTTACACATATTGGTGATATCATATGGTATATTTTATTAGAAATTGAAGATGGAAAGAATTTGGAAAATATAAATTATGCATTGAGTATAGTTAAAAAACATACCAATTCCCAAATTGATGATCAAGTATTATTATTAGTTCAAAAATTCAGTGATGTTACATTATCAAGAAGTGCAAAACCATATCTTGAAAGGCGAAATTCATTTAATGCGATGAGATATCTTATTAAAACACATCCAAATGCTATAGTTACTGCTCTTGGTCAATTATCAACTTGTTTACAAGCGACATTAGAAGAACCAGACTTTCATGTTTTATCATTGAAATGTTGGTATGAATTAGTTAAAAACGTCCCTTCGACTCATTTGATTTCATTAATTGATATAATTATTTCAATTATTTTTCAAAAATTTCAAACATTTGGTCAAGAAGCAAAAGGAAATGCAATTGATATTTTAAAAGTAATTTATCAAACTGTTTTACAAAATGAATTTAATAATTATTCATTATATTATTTATCATTACCATTTTTAACATTTATGAATGATTATAAATTGGTTAAAAAAGAATTTCAAAAGATTAAACCTTTACTGAAGAAAGAAATATTTGAAGAATTTAATAGGAGATTACAAACAAGTAATGAATATATTGTTAAACAAGCCTTATTTGATTTATTCAATTATTGTCAACAATATCAAACCAATTGTCAAGAAGCTTTTAAAGATTCAATGTTATCAGAAAGTATTACCAATTTAATTAGAACCATTTTAGATCTTGCATCGAAATTTAAAAATTCAATTTCAACAGAATGTGCAAGAGGGTTGGCAGTAATTGGATCATTAGATTGTAATAAATTTAATTTCAAAACGGTTAAGAAATCAATTGTTGTTGATGATTTTAATAATCCACAACAAGTTTCAGAATTTTTAATTGATTTAATTGAAAATTATATAATTAAAATATTTTGGGCATCAAATGATCCTCATAAACAATTATTTGCTGCATATGCATTACAAAGTTTTTTAAAAATTTTAGATTTAGATTTGAATAAATTTACCGACGTTGCTAAATCCACATTAACACCATTGATGAATTCAAAATATGCAGCTTCAAAACCAAGAATTGAACCAATTGAATATCCTTATTTTAAACTAGGTATGAAATATGAAACTTGGTTAGTTGATATTACATTGGACTTACTTAAAAAGGCAAGTGTAAATGATGATGATGATGATGATAATAATAATATTAAACATCTTATATTTCAAATATGTTGTATATTAATTCAAAAGGAAAGAGACATTGCATTATGTGAACATTTACTTAAATATGTTTGTGTTAGTCAAATAATTCAAGATGAATCAATTCTTATTGAATTTCAATATATTTTTAGTTTAGAGTCAAAGAATTTATCATCATCAGATAAATCTGAAGTTTTAAAGTCGACATTTCAAGCTATATTTTCAGTGTTTGATTATTTAAATGAACTTGGAATTCAAGATTTTTTAAAACATTTCCCCATGGATTTAATAGCTATTAAATCTGCAGAATTTGATTGTTATGAAAGAACAATTTTATATATTGAAAAATGTTTTAGAAATGGTCAAATCGTTAATAATAAATTAGGAGATTTAAACGTTTCAACAACTTTACAATCAATGTATGCGGGAATTGATGATTTTGATTCATTGAATGGTGTATTACAAGTATTTTCAACTACAAATTTACATGAAAAATTGGAAAGTTTTCAATATAATGATAATTGGGCATTAGCACATGAAACATTTCATGTTTTAAATGCACCCGAGAAATTATTGAAATCATTAAATGAACATGGATTATATGACGAAGTGTTATCTACATTACCCAAGGATAAATCAGTACCTTTAGAATGGTCATTAATAGGTTTACGTTCTGCTGTTTATACTGGCAATTCAAAAGAACTTGATCGATGGTTACAAATCACTGACTCAATAGGTAAACCCCAAGATTTGGAATCATTAGTTGATTATGAATTAGCAAAATCTTTAAAATATTTATTTGAAGGTGATAATTTAAAATTTACCGATTCAATTGATAAATTATATGGAATCATTGGGAAATCATTAGTTAATTCGACTTCATCGAGTTTTAATAGAAATATGATTTTAATGAACCAATTGCATGCAATTTATGATATACAATTAATTATGGATAATAATTTGGATATTTTAAAATTAAGATTAGGAAATGTTAGTCAAGATTTTGATACCCAAAGAAAAATCATTGATATAAATAATGTTATTTATAAAGTATTAAATAAAGATGAATTAATATCAGAAAATTTATTATATGAAGCAAATTTAGCAAGAGAAAATAATAATTTTGATTTTGCTACAAAAATGATTATAAAATCGATGAAATTGAATAATAAACAATCATTGTTTGAATATAGTAAACTTCTTTTCAGTAAAGGCAAACAAGCAGAAGCAATAAATATAATAAAAGATATAGATCAAGATGGAGATGTACAATTACAAAAGGCAAATTGGCAAAATGAAACAAATCATGTATCTGTACATCAAATCATCAAGGAATATAATATAGCAATTGAATTAAATCCGAAATCTCAAAAGGCATATTATGATCTAGGCAAATATTACATTAAATTGGTTGAGAATTCACAAGATAATTCAGGATCTTATGAACAATTAATTGTACGAAATTTCATTAGAGCTGTATCATTAGGAAATACATTTATATTTGAAGCATTACCTAAATTAATCAGTATTTGGCTTGATTTTGCCGAAAGACCAAATAAAACAAAATCAGCTGAACGAAATCTAGAACAAATGATTCAAGATGTAAATGTTGGAGCTAAAAATATATCAAATTTTGCTTGGTATACTGTTATTAATCAATTATTGACAAGATTGACTCATCCTCATGATCCATCATTTAAAGTTTTGGGTAAGATAATTTCTAGTGTTTGTCGAGAATATCCCAAACAAACATTATGGTATGTTTTATATCATGTTCAATCATCAAATTTAAAAAGAAAACAAAGAGCTCAAGCTATACTTAAATATAATTCAACTATTGAATTCAATAATCAAGTTGTTGGAGGACAAGAGTTGTTTAATATTTTAATTTCAATAGCTTCAAAACCAATTACAAAATCATCTAAAAATAAAGTATTATCATTATCAAATTATTTTAATATTAATTTAAATCAAAGTTATGATCAATTGGTATTACCAGTTGAAAAAAATCTAGTTGTTAAAATTCCAAATGGATATGGCAAATTTAATGCATTTCCATTGGTTGTTACATTTGAAAAATTTATTGATCAAGTAGATGTATTTTTCAGTCTACAAATGCCTAGAAAAATAGGTGTTTATGGATCAGACGGATTAATATATTCATTAATGGTGAAAGCAGATGAAACATCAAAAGATGAACAAGTTATGGAATTATTAAGTATTATTCAAAGATTATTAAATGCAAACGTAGACACAAGAAATAGAGGATTAAAAGTTAAAAGTTATACCGTTTTAAGTATCAGTGAAAAAGTTGGTTTGATACAATTTATAAATAATACATGCACTTTAAAAAAAGTTATAACACAAGAATTTAAAAGATCAAATATACATTTTAATGAAAAGAAGATTTTTATAAATTTGCAAAAATTACAAAAGGAGAAAAATTTACAATTATTAATAAAAGAGTTTATAAAAATTTCAAAGAAATTAAAACCTGTATTGGGGGAATATTTTATATCTAATTTTAAAAATGTACAAGAATGGTATGGATCCACACAAAATTTTATAAAATCAAATGCAACAATGGCCATGGTTGGGTTTATAATTGGACTCGGTGATCGTCATTTAGAAAATTTATTAATTTTTGAAAATTCAGGAGGCATTTTACATATTGATTTTGAATGTTTGTTTGAAAAAGGGTTGAATTTACCAACTCCAGAAATTGTACCATTCAGACTCACTCAAAATATTGTAGATGCATTTGGTATAAATGGAGTCGAAGGGACTTTTAGAATTTGTTGTGAATTAACGTTAAATTTATTAAAGTCAAACCAAGACGTGGTTTTAAATTTGTTGCAAACTTATTCAACGTCAAAAGATCAACTTCATAAAGTTAAAAGAAAATTAAAAGGGTTAATTAATGATGATGAGGCATTACCGATGAGTGTTCAAGGTCAAGTAGATGTTTTAATTCAAGAAGCTACTTCGGTGGAAAGATTGGCTCAAATGTATGGTGGATGGTCGGCATATTTATAGAATCTATTAAAAAAAAACAAAAAAAAAATGAGTATTTGAAAATATACAATTCTCTTGTAATTCCTAAGTAATTAAATTGGTAAAACAACCATGTATTTACCGCCAATTTAAAATTAAGAAAGAGAGCTAGTTGAATACTTAAAAGTTCTTTTTGATTTGTAAAAGCCCATTATACAAGACATTTCAAAACTCGCTAATAATTATATTTTCATAAAGTCGTTTATTCAATCCACTTTTTTTTTTATCCATTTTTATAATAATTATTCGTCATACATTATTGGAGGCGGTTTTCTTAACGTTCTTGATCTCGTTGGTGATGAAACGCCAGTTGGAGACATATTAATTGGAGAGATTCCCGATGCTGAGGATAATCCCGGTGCAGGAGATGACAATCCAACTGTTGGTTCACTTCTGATTGACACTTGATCAGTATTATCTATACTTATAGTACTAGACAAAGAATTAGATGTACCTCTTCTTGGTCTTCTATTTGTAATCATTTCCGGAGGGGTATAATTCACTTTATCCTTTTGATTTGAACCCCATAGTTTTTTAAAATAACTTGAATAATTCGAATCATTCGAAAATGTTGTTGTTGAAGAAATGGTTGATTCTTCAATATTCAAACTGCTCGATTTCTTAGTTATTTTCTTAAGTCTATTTGAAAATTTCAGTTTCACATTAGATGATAAATCAAGTTCTGAATCTGTGACGATTTCTTTATCGATTAAATCTTGACGTTGATTTTCATCATCATCATCATCATCATCATCATCTTGTTCAATATTTTCATCTTGTTGAAGAATTTCATTTTCCTCATTCCATATACCACCACGATACAATTGATCACAAGTATCGAAAAATACAATATCGTCCCAATGTGGCAACACCATACTTTCTTTAAATGCTTCTTTGAATTTCTTCTCAATTGAATTTGTTATGAAATTATAATTTAATGACTTTGTCGACAATAACGGCTCGATTCTAAAATTCAAAATCGGTTCGATTTCATACGTATACCATATACGATTACTTGGAGGTGGTTTAAATTTAATTAAAATCGGTCCTTGTAGTTTAAGAAGAGTTATTTTTAAAACAATATCAACTTCTTTTTTGGTTGTAAATTTTGTACCAAATGTTATATCCAATTTAGTTTCAATTGTGATTGAAATCTCCCCACTATACGATATATAACAACTCAATAATATAGTTCCATCTGGATTAATTTCTTTCAAATTTGGATATGTGAAGAATGGAGCTGAATTTCCCGAATCAACATTTGTGATTTTGAATTGGTTGAAAAAATCTGGCTTTTTGATTTTATTCAACTTTTTATTAAATTTCTGTTCGATATAATTTTTGAAATATAACGTGTCTTTAATAGCCAAGAACCAACGTCCAATTAATGCATTGATCCATTTTGTTTCTAAATTTTGTTCTGAACTGTATAACGTTTGTATTAGATTTATCATATCTTTAGTTTTGAAATGTAATGTATTTGCTTTTGAATTTGGATTTAAATTTAATCGAAATTGTGATGTTTTCTTGGTCGATTTAGTCGATCTTATTAATGCAAAATACCAATCTTCCTTGTCATAATTATTATCGCAATAAATGTAAAATGAACCCTTTGTTACATTATTGATATTCTTAAGGTTCACACAGTTTAATAATGCAATACATGAATATTTCGTAAACAATTGTGCATCGGTTAAATCTCGTGGCCATATTGTAACAAAATAATTTGACATTACGATTACATGTTTCACATCTTTTGCAGTTTGATCCTTGTATAAGAACAAATTGCCATGTTTTAAAACAGCATAAAATCTATGTTTTTTCGGTTTATTATTTACAGATTGTTGTTGTTGAGGCGTGATTTCAATATCATTATTATTATTATTATTATCATCTTTTTCCTTTTCTTCTTCGTCTTTTGCAATTTTGTATAATGAAGAATATGCAGATTTCGTTTCTGTTGATTCAGTAATCGATTGCATATTGGATGTTATATCATCCGAAGATTCTATATAATCTCGAGTCACAATTATCCATCCAACTTTGAAAGTTTCAAGACCATTTTGTTCTTCAATTTCACCGGTTTTTAAATCCTCTGTTCCATCAGTTTCTGATTGTACATTATGTTTCGGCAGTAGATAGATTGAAATGACAATTATAATCGGAATGAATGTTATTCCACCTAGGATATAAATGAATAAAACCCATAAAAAACTCATGGGTGGGGCAAGAAATGAATGTATTTTTTTTTTTTTTGATTTATGAGAGATAAAAATGGAATTACGTTGATTAAAACCGTTTTGTAACTCGAAACAATCAACCTTCCGCATTTGGCAACAACGCGGCGCATTTGTGTTTTAAGTGTAAAGTTGCAAATTGTGAGGGCGAATAAATAATAAATTTTGGCTTTCAACTTTTGATTTAAACGTTGAATAGTATCTAAGCAGTTTGTTCTGAAACTTCAGTTGCTTTTGTAGTAATTAGGATATATTTTTACTATTCTAGAATTATTATGAAGTATTTTATTCTATATCAGGTGGAATCTCTATATATCACCGTACTTTCTATCTAGCGTCAATCACATTGAGTGAAATTGGATAATATTGGTAAATTTCACCATTGTAATCACAAGTGAGGTTTCACCAAGACTCCAGACCTAACATTAGATATATATACCCAAGTTGAATAAATTTATAACGTGTAAACATGAAGAATTATTAAAAAAAGAGAACAAAGAATTTGATATAATTAACTAAGAAAGAACAACAATAGTCAAAAACCAAAGAAAAACAGGAAAAACAAATGATTAAAAACAATGAAAGAAATATTAATCTCAGCCAAGACTGTGATAGGTTTTTCTGTAGAGATTAGATAGTTTGTATAGTTTTACTAAAAAAAAAAAATTGTTAATTTTATACAAATTCAATAAACAATTAGAAACGCTTGAAAGCCATTTCGTCTAAGAATTTTAGTATGTACTCTTGTTGAAACATTTGACAAAGTGAGCACACATTCTAAGCAACACATAACAATAATTTAAATTGTCAAAGGAGGAATATAATTTTAAAACTCCCAACATTGTAAATATGTTGAAGGAATCAACCACAATACTGGTAGCGTTAGTTGTTAGAGAACAGGTTTAAGATAAAATAACATCTTTGTATGGTTGAGAATTCGACATTTTCATTTGATTAAAAGGAGTTTAAAAATGACAATTTATGACCTTTAATATAAATTATTATTTTATGAAATTGAGCTGCGGATAGATTATCATTTAATGTTGTACTTTGAATAGAAATTAACTCTTTTGCAATCGAGTTATATTGAAATTAATCGATGGTTTTATTCATACATTAAGAGATATAATCCGTAAAATCTTATCTTTCGTTTTGCTGTTAATGGTACAACTGTTTTTTTTTTTTTTTTGGGTGCAAACTTGAAACAAACTTTATAACAGAAAGCAAATGATGCAATTATTAACCGAATTATGATTTTAATAAATAGTTAATAACAGTTATATATTTATATAATGTACAAGACCTATTAACTAATCTCTTTTCATATACATTTAAAAGATTTATATTGGTACTTAACTTAGTTGAACCAATTTACAACTTTTAAAGAACTAATAAACATATAGCGATACTTTTACATTCGTATAATAATAAATTTGTTGTAATTACGTGGTAGTTGGTAGTTTTCCATCCACTCTAGTTATTTGTTGACATTTGTGTGCAGTTGTACACTACCCTTTGTTTTGCAACTTTGAATCCTGCAAGTTAGATTTCGGAAGAGAGACAGTTTCTTACTGTTGTGTCGAAAATTTCGTATAATAACAACACTAACATTGACATTTTAATAGAGACAGACACTGAGTGTTGTCGAGTATCATAATAATTGAGCTATTTTTTGTAGTTGAGCAAATTAGTGGTGGTAATGATATCTTCAGCTTTAACGATTCCATATAAACTTCAACACCCGATAATAATAATCATAAAATTAGTTGTTATGTTTTTACAAATTGAGTGGAAATTCGTAAATCAGTTTTACTACTAAATCTGCAAACCATGAGGTGGTTTTTTTTTTTTATTTTTTTGTAATTATTCGTACCGTCCTCTATACCAAGAAAAAAAAAAACAGCACCAAAAAAACGGTGTGGTAAATTACGCCAATTAAAACAAAAAGTGTGAATACTGGTGAGAGACATTAAAGAGAACAAAATTGGAAAACAAAGAAGAAATTTTTATACCTTACAATTTCAATAGGTAACTAATTGTGTTAATTTTGAATTAGTTTGCAAGTGAAGCAAGATTCAGTTTTCTTGAACAAATAAAATAGCCAGCTACTATAATTTTGAAATTCGATTTCTTTTTCAAATCGTGCACATGGTTGTGGTTTCACACTTGAAACAACAACGTCAACCGTTAACTTAAGTTCTTGGAAATTGGACTTGGTAAACTAATACTTTGAAAACAAGAATTAATTACGTTTTTTTTTTTTTTCTTTTTCTTCATTTAACTTTCTTGTGTTTTGTTTTAGTTAATTAAACGTATTTACTAAAACAATCTATCGATCTGGAATACAATGTAGAAATGACACAAGTGCTGGAGAATTGACAATTTGTGTATGCGTTGAAAATTGTTCAAAATGCTTTATTTTTTTTTTCTTCGATTTTTCTTTTTTTTTTTTGTTTTCCTGTATAATTTTGTACGTTAACGTTAACGTTAACCAGTTGACAGTTGGTTAAATATATTACCAAGACACAAAAGTCTCAGTTAACTTAACGTATATGCTGAATTTAATAAAATTAATATCTTGTGCAAGAAATAATAACACTAAACAAAACAATGACTAGCAAATATGTGAGCTTATTCTAATTAGTTATTTATATGAATTTCTTTGTTCTACAAGTCCATTCTAATTAACACTAAGATTCTTATTATTTTCACAATAGAGAAGAATTATTATTATCATAATCACTTGACAAAGCATGAGAATAATAAATGATTACTATACGTCTATATATATATACAATGAAAATAATCACCTTCTTTTAGGTACTTAGCATAATAAGGTAATATAATTGAAATTTTTATTTACCACGGTTATATGTGTTTTGTATTATTAATATGGGAGAGCTCTCTTTTTTAAAAAGCCGTTGAAGTAAAATAAAGTTTAAAATAAAAAAAAAAAAAAAAAGTGAAAGAGAAAGAGAAAATTTAATGTCAAGAATCTAAAAAAAAAAAAAAAGAAAAGAATTCCCTTCTTTTGTACAAAGTTCTAACTAAAGTTAGAACTTAGAGAAGTAAACAAACAAATAGATAGATAACGTCGAAGACAAATTGAACAAAAAGTAAAAATAATTCATATAGATTTATATATTCTATATGAACTAGGATTAATTTACAAAGGGTTTCTTTAAATTGTAACATTGATTACACTCATAAATTCATTGTTCATAGATTGCAACAACTTCTTCACGCCTAATTGATATTCAATTCGAACTTGCAATACATCACCCAACCAACCAACCAACCAACCAACCAATTGTGCAGTTAATTGTTTGTAAATTGTATTGTCGTAATTGGTGGTAATAATGATTGGATCGAATGAATGAATCTGTAACTTATTTTGTTTTTCTGTCTTTGTGTCTTTGTGGCATTATCTAAAATGTGAAAAATTTGAAATTTTTTTTTAGAATCGTAAAAACACTTTCGTATATACAGGACATATATAATAAATGGCTAAATAATTTTTTTTTTTTTTTTTTTTTTTTTTTTTTTTTTTTTTTTTTTTTTTTGTTCCTTTTTTTATATGCAGACAAGTTATAAGTTATAAGTTATAAGTTATGTATTTTAATAATTAATTTACTATAATACTACATCTATATTGAATAATTAATAATCATATATTGTTTCTTGCACCATTCTCTATCTCTTTCTTTACAAGTAGAAATCATTTATCATAAAATTACCCGTTGAAACCATCTCACTTGCTTTGCCTGTTATTATACTATTCTTATTCAAAATCTTTGAAATATCTTGTAAATAGTTTGAATCTTTTGATGATTGATATGCAAAGCTAAATGATTGTTGACGATACAAGTTATTGATCTTGGGTATGTAAAGTGAGGTCGTAGATGTGGTTGGAGATGATATTGGAGATGTAATTTGTGATTCTAATTCAGATTCAGATTCAGATTCGGATTCGGATTGTTGTTCTTGCTTTTGTTCTTCTTCTTCACCGTATGAAAAATAATCCTCAATTGAATATTCTTTAGATTGACCAAAGTTTACATTTTTGAAAAATGGAACCGCTTCCTGTTTAACAGGTAGTTGATTTTCACCTTTAGATTCAATTGTACCATCTTGTCCTTGTTCACGCTGTAGTATCAATTGTTGTTGTTGTTGTTGTTGTTGTTGCTGTTGTTGTAATTGTTCATGTTTATTTAATAATGCAAATGAATCATTATATTGATTCTGTAATTTTTTAAGATAATATTGTCTGATATTATCTTGTAAAATTTTTGTGAAATTTACGGATGCAATTTGTTTTGGTTCGTCTTCGTCTTCGTCTTCTTCCTCTCCCTGTATTTCTTTTTGATGCTTCAGTTGTTTTTCACTGTCTTGCTCAATTTCCACTTCACTTTCTAAATCTGATAAAAAATCATTATTTATACTAGTCAAACTTAACAATTTTTCAACTGGGTCTATTTTATCAAAAGATATCAATTTTTCTTCTTCTTCTATAGATAACTTTCTCTTCTTATGTTTAGGTTGCTGAGAATCATTTGCGGTATTACCTATTGATTTGAAGTTAGTCGATGCCTTTTGAGACAAGGTTCTAGTTCTAGTAGACTTACGTATTGGTATATTATGTTGTTTAATTGATGATGACATTTATAGTTAGTAGTAGTAATAATAGTAATTAATAAGAATATATGTGTGATATACAAATGCAAATGAAGTAAAAGTATAAATAAAAATAAACTGAATTGATTGAATTGAACTGAAAATTAAAAAAAAAAAAAAAAATTTATCTAAAGTAGGGGGATTATATACGTAAGAGCCAGCTGTAGGTGAAGGGATGTAATTTGTGTAATGTATTTGATTGATTGATTGATTGATCAATGAATAGAATTGAAAGTATGAAAAGTTTGAAGTTATAGATATAGAATTAGAAAATATAAAAATATTTGAAAATTGAAAAAAAATATGGTTTATTTATAAATTTTTTTTTTTTTTTTTTTTCAATTTTTATTTTTTTATTTTTTATTTTTTTTTTTCAAAATTTTTTTTTTTTTTATTTTATTTTTTTTTTAGTATAACATTTCAATATGCACAAAGGATTAACTGAAATGCATTATTTATATCTGGTTACCAATTGGACAATGTTATTCAGACACTGGCAAATAGTACAAAAGACAGAGGGAGATTTTACACTTGACATTGTTAAATACTTGAGGTATCACAAATACAAGACAAATATTATTCTATACAATGAAATATAATTATATATATGTATGTCATTTTTAATGTCATGTTTGTAAAATATGTCTCAGTCTAAGATATTTTTTTTTTCTTTGTTATACTACTCCTTTTCTACCGTACATATTTTTTTCACACTGAACATTTCTAAAATCTCAACACTTTAGTTCTCTAGCTGTTTGTTTATTATGCTCTGATCAATTGGTATTCAACAAATTGTTGTTCTTGTTGTTTTGTCCCATTATATTACATTACACACGTTTCCTTCTGATAATTTCTGTCCATTTAACTTTCATGGTTATTATCATCATTAGTATCCTTAGTGATTGCTATTGTTGCTGCTGCTGTTGTTGTCTTGCAGAAAATAAACTAAAACAAAAGAAATGTCAATCTAAATATTGACGGGGAGGGGGGTAGTATTCAAGCGGTCAGAACAAATACAAGATTTAAACGACTAAAGGGTTTTTTTGTTGAATGGATGTTCGATAAAAAGATAGATAGATAGATTTATATGAGTTTCACAACTTTTGATTTTTAATCTGGCAATTTTTTTTAGTTCTTTTAGTTATTCTTTTTTTTTTGTTTTGTCCTATTCAAAAGTTTGCATGTTTCATTGTAAAAGTTTAATTGGTAGATTCATCAGTTTGTACTACTTGAAATTAAAGATCTCTCTACACAAGATAAAAACATGGTGGGTTATCTAATTAGACACGTTTATAATTAATTCTACAACTATTTACTTATAGAATGAGGCGAGTGAATGAATATATATTTATTTATAAATATATTATTCCATTCAGGAACAGGAGGAAAGGGAATGATGAATAGGAAGAAGAAAATGTTAGGGGTGTACACTTGAGCTTTGCACACAACAACAACAATCAAAACTTTATTCGTAATTCTATTAGTTTTGATAATAATCGTTACCATTATTCTTTAACCAACTTTGATTAGAATTTCAAATTATTCATCAAATTAGTATGCAAATATGATTGTTCAACCTTTTTGTTCATGCAATTTAGAACAATAAGATTTAATTTGAATTTTAATAAGGAATGAATATTAATGATGATGATGATGGTTGTCAAATATGGCATGAACAATGAACAACGTTGTTCGGTTGTCTTGTTTCAAACCAACACATTGGCGTTGAAATAACCATACCCATTAATGCACCGATAATGATTAATGATTTATGCCTGATACCTACATATCCACAATGAAATAACCATACCAGAGTTGACACTCCCCCC
>JAJMBM010000238.1:5161-18748 GCA_030565325.1 Insectozyma coleopterorum
AAAAAAAAAAAAAAAAAAAAAAAAAAAAAAAAAAAAAAAAATAAAAAATCTAACGCGTCATGTCACAATTTGTTTCTTCACCAAGCAGGATACCTTCAGATGCTGCTCATTTATTGCAGTCCACGTCGTCAGTTAGAGATGTCTCTACTCCTCAGGAACCTTCAGTTGTACCAGGTAGAAGAAAACAAGTAGCTGTTACCAAAGTAGTTGATGTAACTGGTGAAAAAGTTCGTGAAAGTTTTGAAACATTTCTCGAAGAACACACTGAAAACAGTGAAGATTGGGATGGGAAAGTTTATTTATCACAAATTGAAAATATGAAAATATATGAAAAGTCAACAATATACATCGATTATCAACATTTATTATCTAGAGAGAATGGTGTTTTGGCTAGTGCTATAATGGAACAATATTACAGATTTTATCCATTTTTAATAAAAGGTTTGAAAAGAGTACTCAAGAAGTATGCGCCTGGATTATTACAGACAAACTTATTGAATGAAGAAGAAAACGGAAGTGAACGTGTTTTTCAAATCTCATTCCATAATTTACCAACTGTTCAAAGAATTAGAGACATAAGGTCAAATAAAATTGGTTCATTAATGTGTATTTCAGGTACAGTTACAAGAACATCGGAGGTTAGACCTGAGTTATATCTTGCTACTTTTAGTTGTGATTTATGTTCTGCATCAATCGAAGGTGTTGAACAAGTTTTTAAATATACTGAACCTACATCTTGTACATCGTGTGATAATCAATCATATTTCACATTAAATGTATCTAAATCACAATTCATTGATTGGCAAAGAGTTAGAATACAAGAAAACTCAAATGAAATACCAACTGGTTCAATGCCAAGGACGTTGGATGTTATTCTTCGTGGTGAAACTGTTGAAAAGGCCAAGCCTGGTGATAAATGTAGATTTACAGGCTGTGAGATTGTTATACCAGATATTACACAATTGGGATTACCGGGTGTAAAACCACAAAGTGTAAAAGAAGCAGGAGTTACTGGATTGAAAAGTCTTGGAGTTAGAGATTTGACTTATAGATTAGCTTTTAATGCTTGTCATGTGGCATCAAAGAGTGAAGAACTTAAAGATCAAGAAAACTTCTTGACTTCATTGACCGACTCGGAAGTTTCACAATTGAAAGATATGGTTAAAGATGAACATATCTATGATAAATTAGTTCAATCAATTGCTCCTGCTGTTTTTGGTCATGAAGTTATTAAAAAAGGTATTTTATTGCAATTATTAGGTGGTGTTCATAAGAAAACAATTGATGGAATAAATTTAAGAGGTGACATTAATATTTGTATTGTTGGTGATCCATCAACATCAAAATCTCAATTTCTTAAATATGTTTGTGGATTTTCCCCAAGAGCTATATATACCTCGGGTAAAGCTTCATCTGCTGCAGGGTTAACTGCTGCTGTCGTCAAGGATGAAGAAAGTGGAGAATATACAATTGAAGCGGGTGCTTTGATGTTGGCTGATAATGGTATTTGTGCAATTGATGAATTTGATAAAATGGATTTAGCTGATCAAGTTGCAATTCATGAAGCTATGGAACAACAAACAATTTCCATAGCTAAGGCTGGTATTCATGCAACATTGAATGCTAGAACATCGATATTAGCAGCAGCAAATCCAATTGGTGGTAGATATAATAGAAAAGTTGGTTTAAGATCAAATTTAAATATGACAGCTCCAATTATGTCAAGATTTGATTTATTTTTTGTAATTCTTGATGACTGTAATGAAAGAGTTGATACACAATTAGCTTCCCATATAGTTGATTTACATATGTTACGAGACGAGGCCATAGATCCACCATATTCAGCTGAACAATTATCTAGATATATCAAATATGCTCAGACTTTTAAACCCAAAATGACAAAAGAAGCAAGAGATTTTTTAGTTACTAGATATAAAGAATTAAGAGATGATGATTCACAAGGTCTTGGAAGATCTTCATATAGAATTACTGTTAGACAGTTGGAATCAATGATTAGATTGTCCGAAGCTATTGCAAGAGCTAATTGTACTGAAGAAATTACACCAAGTTTTGTAGCTGAAGCATACGATTTATTAAGACAATCTATAATTAGAGTTGAAATGGATGATATCGAAATAGATGAACCAACACCAACTGAATCTGAACAAGTATCAATTACGTACGATAAATATATCTCAATAATGAATTTAATAGTAAAGAAGATTGATGACGATGGTTTGACTGCTGAAGAGATTGTTGATTGGTATTTACTACAAAAAGAAGATGAATTGAATTCAGAACTGGAATATCTTCAAGAAAGGAAGTTGGCGTTTAAAGTTTTGAAAAGATTGGTGAAGGATAGAATTTTGATGAGTGTAACTGAAGGTGATAAAGTTATATATATCATACATCCAAATTGTAGTATCCTAGATTTATATAGCACATAGATGGTAAATCAAAAATTGAAATTTATTTCTGCAAGACTCTGGTTATATTTTTCTATTAGAATAATTGAGCTTAAAATTCAATTCCTTTAAAAGGATTTGAGAAAACTGAAAGATTCTAACCAATTGAAATGGGTTAAGGACTCTCTAATAAATTTATTTTTCTTTTGTAGTTATGATTAATTGACGATTGATTTTGAACTGATTACTGTATCATTCTAAAATATTCAATGCACAAGCGATTAATCTTACCATGTGCAATCTGTAATATGCCTGCGGTCCAATATCTTCCCGTTGGCCTTAAATAGTTTTTCATCTCTATTTTCTGCTCATCAGTATATTTTTACCACTATTCATTTATATATTACACAATCTAGGTTTTTCTCTTTATTCAAGTTGGAGGATACAGAATATGTTTGATAAATTTCTCGATCCTTGTTTACTTTATATTGGGTTTTTGAAAGTATCCTGCTTATTCAGTTATCTGGTTTCCATTGAAGGTTTTTTTTTTCTTTTTGGGCAGTCACTCCCAATGGGTATTAGATGACACTTTTCTCTCCTCTTGATTTGATAAAAGTTTACAAATGGTATACAAAAGCACTGTGAAGAACAAATTATACAAAATTTGTCTTTGTTTTTGTTTTTCTAGAGGGTTTGTTGGGTGGGTCAGTGTACGATGTAAAATTGTATATTTATTGAGTTCCAGACTCTTTATTTAATATCACCCTGAATGTAGTTTGATTCTTATCTCCCCAGTTTATCTGTTTTGTTAATTTTGCACAATCATTACAATGTTCAATAAAAGCTTTTGAATTTGGAAACATTTTTTGACAAACTTTACACCAACCAGGATCATCGGATGTATTAACTATAGGCTGTTTATCTTTAACATAATGTACTAATCTTAAATGTCTTTTCAACACATCTAACCGATTAAAAGCACCGTTATTTTTATGACATGTTGGATCATTTTTCCAATACGGACAAGTATATTTTGGTGGTGAATGACTCTTTTTATGACGAGTTAAATCTGACTGTCTTGCAAACGCCCACGAACATACATCACATTTATACGGTCTAGTTGTTGTTGACCCGTGATATTTGGGTTGCGATTTAGATTGCTCCGGGTTGTATGGTAAAAAAGTGATTTCTTTCATATCTTCTTTTTTTCTCCATGTCAAAAGTATGTTAACAAAACTGGGTTTATACTAGAAAAATACTAACAAAACCTAGATTGATATTTTAAAATTTGCTGGTGATGATGGTCAATATAAAAGAAGACCATCATCTTTTAGAGAATCTATAAGTTCAAGTCCAGGTGCAAGGTTTCCACCGGAAATTGGTAGATACCATTTATATGTTTCGTATGCTTGCCCATGGGCTCATAGAACATTGATTACCCGTGTTTTAAAGGGTTTAACCGGTATCATTGGCTTGACCGTCGTTCATTGGCATATGGATGATAAAGGTTGGAGGTTTGAACCTAAAGAAGAATTGTATGGTTTCTCAAGATTAAGTGAATTATATTATAAAGCAGATCCTAACTATGTAGGAAGATTTACTGTACCAGTCTTATGGGATAAAAAAGAAGGTACAATTGTTAACAATGAATCTGCAGAAATTATCAGAATGTTTAATACTGAATTTAATCTGATTTTACCAAGTGAATATGCACAAGTTAATTTAGTTCCCGATAAATTACGGGAACAAATCGATGAAATTAATTCATGGGTTTATGATAATATTAATAATGGAGTTTATAAAACAGGCTTTGCTCTGAAACAAGAGGTTTATGAAAAGGAATGTAAAAATGTTTTCCATCATTTGGATAAAGTTGAAAAGGTATTCAAAGGTAAATTTCTTTTAGGTAATGAACTAACAGAAGCTGATATTAGATTATTTACCACAATAATCAGATTTGATCCAGTCTATGTTCAACATTTTAAATGTAATATAGGTATGATTAGATATGACTATCCTAACATCCATGATTGGGTTAGATTATTGTATTGGAAAATTCCTGGATTTCAAGAAACAACAAATTTTGAACATATTAAAAAACATTATACAAAGTCTCATATTGCAATTAATCCATATGGAATTACACCAATTGGGCCAGTTCCCGACATTGAAAAGTTATAAATGCGTTAATGTCAATTTTGGGGGGGTCTTTATTATTTTACAAAGATTAATATGCAATTGCTACTATATAAATGTATGAATGTAATAAATGAAAAGTGTATTATAGCTTTGCATTAATTATATTCAATTTTAACTATTCAATATGCCTTATGTCCCTATATATGTTATTTAGTTTACGAATCAAATTGTTTTGAAAACCAAGAGCGGTAGTTTTCTTGATATTCTAGATTGTTATGTTAAAGTATGAATCAAGAAAACGTTCTTGATCTTTAATCTTCGATTCTGTGAATATATCATAATTTTTAAATTTCTCAGACTACCAATTTCGTTCGTCTTCTATATGTTAAGGTAATTCTGATTAATGGTTTTTTTCAATAATAAAAGCTGGAAAAGGCTCACTTTTTTTTTAAAAATTTCTTCTTCTTTGAATACTGCAGTTGATTAATGTGCCATTGCGGTGTATTATCTTCTTTCTTGTAAACAATGATTATTCCTTTGAGCATCATCTTTTTAAGTTCTGACATTAATATTTCTGTTAAATATGAACAGTTCAATAAACTTAATTAAAGTTGGAAAGTATTACAATACCCTAAGCAATACAAATTGGGCAAATGGCGCATCAAATTATCTATTTACCTGATTAAAATACTTTTGGTTTTTGGTTGTTGTTTTTTAATAATTAACTTGATATCATTAACAACAAGTGACAACACACTATTGACACATTAAGAAGTCACACATTATAAAGTAATAAGAAACAAGTGTCAATTTTTAGGATTTTACTGTATAGCTACTATATAGATTTTACCTAATACATATACGTATATATACTTTTATTAAAAAAGTCGAAGTTTTTCCTAAAATTGTTGCAAAATACTTGTAATTTTGCTTGGTTGTTTACCTAATATTATTATATTAAATAATGAAGACAATTGGTAGCTTCGTGATTATCGATAATGGTCTAACACAATCGAAACAATTTCGAAAAATCACTACCTCTGTTGTCTATCATAAACTCTGCTGGATATACCAAAGTTTATAAAATGTTAATTGATTTTCTTATGCAACACACAAGACACCTATTTTAACTTGTTTGCTTTATTTTAACTGTTGTATCAGATTACGTCCTGTACCTAAACAACAAAAAAATTAAATGTAAATAAATGAGAACTCGTGAATAAATGAGAGGTATGTCCAACCAAAAGTTATTCCATCGATCACTAACAATTAGATTACAAGATCGTTGTATTAGGAGCAGGTGGTGTAGGTAAATCTTCAATCACTGTTCAGTTTGTTCAAGGTGTTTATGTTGAAAGTTATGATCCAACAATTGAGGACTCGTACAGAAAACAAATTGAAGTAGATGGAAGAGCCTGTGATTTAGAAATTTTAGACACTGCTGGTGTAGCACAATTCACTGCAATGAGAGAATTATATATTAAATCTGGTAAAGGGTTTCTTTTGGTTTATTCAGTCACGGATGAAAATTCATTGAAAGAATTATTAGCTTTAAGAGAACAAGTGTTACGTATTAAAGATTCAGATAATGTACCAATGGTTTTAATTGGTAACAAATGTGATTTAGAGAGTGATAGAGTTGTTTCAATAGAAGATGGAATTAAAGTTTCACAAGATTGGGGTTTAGTGCCATTTTATGAAACTTCAGCAATGTTTAGAACAAATGTTGATGAAGCTTTTATTGATGTTGTTAGACAGATTATGAGAAAAGAAAATGAAAAGAAGGAAAAGAAGGAGAAACTTGAAAAAAAGGAGAAAGAAGCCGAGGCCGAACCAGCACAAAAACCAAAACAAAAACCATCGAGAGTGATTCAACAAGCTAAACCAAAGAATGTTGAAAAACAAAGCAAGTGTTGTGTGATCGTCTAAAATTGATTAGTTTAGTTTTTATACAAAAGTTTATTATATGATTAAATCTGTGTGGCTCTATTTATGACTATTATAAATATTATTTTACAAATCAATTCAGAATACTGTGTTTTAAAATTTGAATCTAGCTTTAGATGTTGAATTGGTTGCGTTGCAATAAATACGTTGTTACAAAACCAATCATAGAAAGTCTACAAATAATTGGAAACATGACTCTATTATTTGTTGTATATATTATAATTAAAAGTCTCAGTGTTTAGTTCATAGATTTAGTTTTGTCTTCATTTAATATTAAATTGTCATCTAATAATTGCTTTAATCTATAAATGTATTGAACAGGGTATTAAAATGGAAAATGGTACTATCTCATTAAAGATTCAGCAACGTTGATTTTCACTCCTAGTTCTTCCTATTTTGTTTTCAAATAAGAAAGCTGATATCACAAATATTTTATTATTCATCTGTTGGTAGCAAAGGTATGAATTTTAAACTTTTGAAATTTTCATTAATATGAAGTTACTTAATTCAAATAATAATGTGCTGATTTATAGAATATTTACCAATGAGTGACCTTTCTCTTATGTTTTTCTTTGCTATTGATAAATTTCCAGGAAATCGATATATTCAACAAACTTACCAGCTGCTTATTGTAGAAATACATTTACCATGGCAAATTATGTTAAAGTGTTGATCTTAAAATCAATACTGTTTTATCAGATGAGAAAATCGCCATTATTAAAGTAATTCATTGAAATTCACCGGAATTTCAAAAAATTGGTTGCAAAAACAATTTCTTTGATAAAATAATGCAGAAAACAATAAATCTTATTAGCACATGAGACTTTGTTTGTATTTAATTTAAAATTTGATACACGAGATAAGAAACAAGCGACCAAAGCGCTATATGACCTATTTTAATAAAATGAGTATTGTTGTTATCAGATAAGTTTGAATTAGTTTTTTTTTTTTTTTCTAAAATTAAATATATACTTAAATCCATATTAAACTTAATACTTCTTTCTTGACTATTATAAAGGAAAACTCGTATTTTTTTTTGAGTAAAAACCCTTCTCGGATGTTAATTATTTTAATGTATGAAATTTTATTGTATTCAAGTTTGTTTAATTATAGAAAATAGGTTCTATATAAATTCACATTAGTTGAACGAGATTAATCATTATCAATTGCAGCAATTTTTTACAAATAAATTTACCAAACTTTTTTTTTTGGTAAGCAGGTAAATTTTTGCTGCAAAATTATAACGATTCTCACAAAGGAATGGAAACATTGTTTTGCTTACAACACGATTTCTCGATTAGAAGCTTTAGTCACCAGTGGTTTAGGTAGCCTATATATTACGTTTATACTTCAGGTTTATTTAGAAAGTTAAGGTAGATCCAACTTCAAAAAACATTCGTAAACATCCTCGGTTTGTCGAGCCGCACTACCTTTCCAACGCGTTGCAGCTTTAGCTCACCTGGGAGAGCGTCAGACTGAAGATCTGGAGGTACTGTGTTCGAGCCACAGAAGCTGCATATGTTTTTTTTTTTGAATCCGATGGTTGAGTTTACTTTCTAACTTCAGGTTGGGTCCGCTTTAGGGTATAACTAATTATCAAGAAGGGTTCATTTTTTTTTGCCAATATCTATATATAATTTCTCTTGGTCTTTTATGGAAAACTATGACTTTAAAGTTTCTAAAAAGAATTGATTACGGAAGTAGTTATGAATCATGCAAATTTGACAGTATGATTCTAGAATTATGATAAGATATGAATTGGAGTAGTAAAGTTCACAGAGTACCACATAATTGGCTCGCTCTTCTAGAATATTACTTAATTAGACATGTTCAGTGCGCTTATTATCGCATAATTATATTGAAAACGATATCAGGAATCTCTTTTTGGGTGAGGCTCATATGTCATTATCTGAGAATCGTTAGGAAGCATATGATTTATAAAAACGCTCTGATCGGTAGCATATCAACGTGCACCAGCTATATCGTACTACATCTTACAATATCACCGTTGTTATATAATATCTTCATACTCTTTTCATAATTTTAAGGTTTGATACTAACATGTGAATATCTATAAATCATCTGGAATATTTTATTACCTATTCTGAATTATATAGGTTCTCCATCTTTTTTCTTATCAAATATTAATCATCGCATGTAATCTTTTTTTTTCTTTTTGTTGCTGCACAATGACAATATTTACCAAGGTCACCCATGGTTTGCACAAACACTTTGGATCAACTAGTACAAGCGCTGATGTCAGTGAAAGTGAATATGAAGAAGATACATCAGACGAAGAAGATTACGCAAGACCAACAGAAGAAGCTAATTTTTTTGAAAATTTATTAAATACTACATCAATATGTTCCGGGTTGAATATTAAGAAATTGAATTTTGATGAAATTATACAACTGAAATCAGAAAAGAAAACTTCATCTACTCGGGGGGACCAGTGGAGTGATTCGGAAGAAGAAGAAGAAGAAGGAGATGACAGGGAGGAAGACGAGGAAGATGATGAAGAGGAAACATTTGTTGAAGCCGAAGAAGATCCTGTTGATCCAATACCTAAATTAGATATACCAGATGACCAATTGACGGATTTAACACCGTTACAATTGTCGGTTGTGAAAAATTTAGATCCGCATCAGGTTCAACGAGGAGTAATAACAAAGTTGAAAGATATGAAATTAACACAAGATTCAGAACAGAGAAAAAAATTGAGGTTAAAAATTGCAAGTAAATTGGAAAAAGTGTTTCAATTAAGTCAAGATGATGTTTTATGTGGAAATTATTCAGCATGGTTGGTTAAAGATGTATTATTGCAGGGACATTTATATTTAACACAGAATGCATTATTATATTTTGCATTTCTTTCAAAAGGTGGTGATGATATTGAATTGAATAAAGGTGCATTAGGTATGAAAACAGCAAAATACGGTGATTCTATATTTACAACAGTGCTTACACATAGATATTGGGCACTACTTCGACCCGAAGGTTTATCCATCTACAGTTCATCGAAAGATTTATACTTTCCAATGTTTGTAATTGATATGAGGACATGTATTTATGCAGAAATTATTGATAAGGAGAAGAATAAAACAGGAGCATTATCACCAGAAGAAGATTTCTCTGATTATTTTGATGAATTTGAAGATACAGTTGATACTTCAAGTGTATGGTTTAAATTGGTTACCAAAAAAAAAACTTTTAAATTTCAATGTGATAATCTATTCATTGCTCGTCAATGGTGTAATTCATTGACAAAGTTGATTTTTCAAGTAAATAATGCTAATAAACACAACGAGGTGATGATAAAGATTCCTATTGAAAATGTAATTGAGTATAAGAAAAGTGAATTGTTCAATGAAGAAGGTGGAGATATACCATTACATTTATCGGTGAAATACCACACTGGTGAAAGAAAAAGAGATAAGATAAAGGATAAATTTAGAGACAACGAAATTCATTTTTTGTTTCCAAAATTTGGTGTGGAGTTTTTTCATCAATTTGATGAAATTATAAAACGCGGTGGTTCTGGTGGTCGAGTAATCACAACTTTAACTCATTCTATGAATAGTCTAGTTAAAACTGTACTTGACTTGAATAAATCTACCGAAGAAGTATCACTTCCTAAAGCTTTATCTTTGAAATCTTTAGATATCATATTTGAAACTAGTTTAAAAGACTGGGAAGATTCAGAGAAACGTTATGATTATGAAAGTTTACCAATACCTACCAGTCCTCCAACACATAAAAAGGGATTGAATATATCTCAAAAATTATCAGCAGCGCCAAGTCATTATATCCACGAAGGGAAATATTATATTAGTGATTCAAATGAAAGGGAGCTTGCACAATCTCATTTTGAAGAACATTTTTCGGTATTTCTGAAATTATATGCTAGTTATTATTGTCATTTGATAAGGACAATTCCAATATATGGTAAATTATACCTTTCTGAAAATGAAATTTGTTTTAGAAGCTTGATACCAGGTGTTTCTACAAAAATGAATTTACCAATGCTGGATATTCTTGGGTTAGATGAAGCTGGTTCGAAATTGACTTACTATAGGGTAAAGATTCTTTTACAAAGTGACGATTTAAATTTGGAATTTGCTTCAAGTAAATCCAAAGAAGATTTTCTTCAATTGGGACTTGAACTATTGGAAAATTTCCATAAAGATGAAATTTTCTGTCCTAAACCACATGAATGGGGTAGTAATTATGATATAGAACTTGCAAAAACTAGAATGGAGTATACTGAATCTGAACGTAAACAAATGGAATCAACTGATGAAAATCTTAAAGGTTCTCGTGATAAAATTGAATTGGCAAGGATAAAAATGTTTGAAGATAGATTAACAACTGCGTCAGGATTAGACGTACCTATAATACTTGAGGACTCACCGTTTTTCAAAACAGAACTCAAACCTTCATCATTTAATATTACATTGTTAACTATTGGTTCAAGAGGCGATGTTCAACCTTATATAGCTTTAGCAAAAAGTCTTATTAAAGAAGGGCATAAAGTTACAATTGCAACGCATTCAGAGTTTAAAGAATGGATTGAGAAATATGATATTAAATTTGCTGAGATTGCTGGCGATCCAGGTGAATTGATGTCATTTATGGTGACGCATAATTCAATGTCGGTGTCATTTTTAAAAGATGCACAAACAATGTTTAAAGATTGGATTGATAAACTTTTTGAATCAGCTTGGAAAGCTTGTCAAGGAAGTGATATAATAATTGAAAGTCCATCTGCTATGGCTGGTATTCATATAGCTGAAGCATTGGTTATTCCTTATTTTAGAGCCTTTACCATGCCTTGGACTAGAACAAGAGCTTACCCTCATGCATTTTTCGTTCCAGAACAAAAAAAGGGTGGTTCATATAATTATCTAACACATGTTATATTTGAAAACATCTTATGGAAAGGTATATCTGGTCAAGTTAATAAATGGAGAGAATCGATAGGATTACCGAGAACAAACTTGTATAGATTACAACAGAGTAAAGTTCCATTTTTATATAATGTGTCACCTAGTGTTTTATCCCCAGCTGTTGATTTTCCTGATTTTGTCAAGGTAACAGGATATTGGTTTTTAAATGAAAAAAGTGATTATAAAAATGAAGAATTGACAGAATTTATGGATGGAGCAATTAGAGATGGAAAGAAGTTGGTTTATATTGGATTTGGATCAATTGTTGTATCCGATGCAAAGAGCTTAACAGAAGCTATTATTGAAGCTGTTTTGGATGCAGATGTAAGATGTATTTTAAATAAAGGTTGGTCTGATCGAAAAAATAAATCTCAAGATGTTGAATTTCCCCCAGAAATTTTCAATGTTGATTCAATACCTCATGATTGGTTATTTCCAAAAATCGATGCTGCAGTTCATCATGGTGGCTCAGGAACTACTGGTGCTACTTTAAAAGCAGGATGTCCAAGTATAATAAAACCTTTTTTTGGCGATCAATTTTTTTATGCAACAAGAATTGAAGATTTAGGTGCCGGTATAGCTTTAAAGAAATTGACTACGAAATCATTAAGTAAGGCATTACAAAGAGTTACTGATTTGAAAATTGTAGAAAAAGTGAAAAATATTTCACAACATATAAACCAAGAAAATGGAGTTTTCTCTGCTATCGAAGCTATGTATTCACAGTTGGAATATGCCAGAAATGTGATATTGATTAAGGATGTACATAATAAAAATAGTGCAAAATATATGAGCGATTAGTATGATGATTAATTATATAATTATCACTTGATTTTTATTAATTACAATCAAACTCTGGAGTGTAAATTATTTACTTGATGTGTTTTATTTTGATTCTATTATTTATTAAATAATGGTAGGAACAATTCTACCAATTGGTTATATTATCTACTTCACTACACATTGTTTCAAACACCTGTGGCTCTTTCCATTCGTAAACTTCATCTGAATTATAAATTTCTGGTAATTCTTTTTGCAAAAACTCTAAACAATGATTATTAATTAGTTCAAATTCCAATAAAAAAGCATCATGACCTTCAGGAGATGTCAATTTTTTCAACGTACTATTCGGTATATTTTTACCTAATAATTCTTGTTCTGATATAGTAAATAACCCATCTGATTCGATTCCTATTACTAAATGAGGTTTTTTAAACAGTTGTAAATATTTTTCCAAATCTTCTTCTTCTGTATCTCTAGTTATATCATGAGTATCCAATTTTCTAGTAATTGCTATGTAACAATTAGCATCAAATCTATTAATGAACTTATTACCTTGATAACGTAAATATGATTGTGCTGTAAATAAATCATTTGATTTATTTCTTCCAAATCTAGTTTCAAACGAATTTCTTGAACGATATGTTAATAACGCCGCCATTCTTGCAGCAGCTAAACCTGAAGTTGGAAACGTATCATTTTCATAATAATAACCATCATCATAACATGGATCATTAAATATACATTGTCTTTGTGTTTCATTCCATGATATACACCAAGCTGATGCTCTTGCTGAAGTTGCCAATGCAATCACCGTCTTCACATAATCGGTATTGTTATATAATGATGAATATTCCAATGCAATCATTCCACCCATTGAACCACCTATCACACAAGCTAACTGTCTAACATTTAATTGGTCCAATATAAACCTCTGTATCCTAACATCGTCTTTTGCAGTAACTAATGGAAAATTTGGCCCATAAGGTTTCCCAGTCGATTTATCAATTGTTACAGGAGAACATGAACCATATGGTGACCCTAAAAAGTTTATACATATTATAAAATATCTCGATGGATCAAATGTTTTACCAATACCCAATAATGGACCCCACCAATCTTGTACATCTGATGATCCAGTTAACGCATGACAAATCAAAAAAGCATTGTTTCCGGCTTTATTAAGTCTTCCCCACGTTTTATACGCTACTGGGAAATTATACAATGTTTCACCACATTCTAGCGTATATTCAGGGATTTCAACTATTGTCTGACCTTTGATAGTATACATGTTTGGTTTGAAAAATTCGTGTATTGCAAATAACTCGTGACTTTATCGAGAAAGTGTGGGAAAAAAAAAAAAAAAAAAA
>JAJMBM010000239.1:0-18636 GCA_030565325.1 Insectozyma coleopterorum
TTTAATTTAGTTAGAGATATGGGGTTTAAAGGAATTTATGCCGCTGTTGTTCCCGTTAGTTTAAGACAAGCAGCTAATCAGGCTGTTCGATTGGGTAGTTATAATCTGATTAAAACTATGATTCAACAAATTCAAGGCATGAAATCTAATCAACCATTGAATTCAGTAACGACTTTTTTAATTGGTTCTTTATCGGGGATAATAACCGTATATACTACAATGCCTATAGATACTGTTAAAACAAGAATGCAAGCATTGGGGGCCAATGAATTATATTCATCAACGATAAATTGCTTTACTACGATTTTTAGAAACGAAGGATTATTGACATTTTGGAAAGGTGCAACACCGAGATTGGGTAGATTGGTCTTGAGTGGTGGTATTGTATTTACAATCTATGAGAAAATGTTAATTTTGTTAAATTAATTAATTCTATATAATGTTAAAAATTTATTCATTCAGCACTTCTTGTTGTACTTCTTGTTGAGGTGCATTATTATTTCCACTTGGATTCAATATTGCACGTTCTAATTGTTTCACTTTATAATAATCAACAACGGATTTCAATATCACAAATAATCCAAATGATATCAATCCATAAGCCACATAGGGTATATTATTTGAACCATCCAGCCAATTTTTATTCAGATCACTATAATTCAGTTGCTCATTAATTAAAATACTAGATTTGTAAGTATCTAAAACACCATCTAATTTTGTATTTTTACTAATATCAAAATCATTCGGATTGTTGGGTATGAATTTTTTTGGCAATTGATTTGAATTTCCGAAATTCGAAGGTATCAAGTTCCAACCATATAGAACGAAATTTATACCCAAACCTGTTCTTGAACCTTGTTTCGATGCGTGTGAAGTATGTAATAAATAACACAATATAAATCCTATAAATTGAAATGCAACGGTGACCAAAGTATTCCATACAAAGTTTGCGATATTACCAACTGGTAACCCTTGCACAAACACCTCATCCTCATACATTGGTGATATCATCGTAGACTCCCAGTATTCCGGCAGACAATCGGCAGCGGCTTCTTCGTATGTGGGTGGATGTAATTCTTGTTCTTGTCTATTTTGTTCAGTGTCTGGCTTTGCCATTAAATTTCGAAATACCCCGTCGGTGCCTTGTCCGATAAATCTACCAGGAGAGTTGGTCTGTAATCTTCCAGTGTTGAATCCATTATTTAATCGTTCATATGTTTGTCTTATCGGTATGAAATGGTGGAGAAATCTAGTTATTCGTTGTTTTGTAGTTAATCTTGGTATTGTTTGGTTTTCTAAATCCGAAGATAAATCATTCGATGAGCCAGGTGTAGATTGATTATTCTCTATTATATCATTTATATCATCTTGTTCTTGCAAATGTACCTGAGTAAAGTTAGTAATTCAAAAATTCCTAATAATCCGACTATCAAAACACAGCCTCAAGATGAAAGCAAAAAAAAAAAAGGCAAAAAGAAAAAACACATACATTTTGAGAAGTTGACATATTGTACTTAATAGTGTAAATGAGATTTAAATGATTGTATATATGATATGTGAAAGGTTGATGTGTAAAAAAAAAAACTACGTTTGATTATAATAATATATTTTCTGTTCTGTTCTATTCTTTTTTTTTTTTTTTACTGAGAATTAATAATAAAAAAGTTGGAGAGCACATTCTAATTTATTCTACACCATTATTAAATTTATATTAAATATCTAATTAACTGTCATAGTAATTTGTAAACATAAATAAATACATTATAGGAAGTAAAAATTGGAAAAAAATTTGGAAAAAAAAATTTTACATATTGTGGGTATCACGAATTGTTTTTAAATTTTAAAGACGATCTGGGTTTGCAACTTGTAATACTTTTCTTGAATAATCCGTTTCATCAATCAAGGAACCTTCACTTAATCTTCTTCTACCCATCATAACCGGATTCACTCTTGGATCTACAAACTGATCATTATTCATAGTTTTAGATCTCCCTAGTGTTGAATTGTTATTACTGTTATTATTATTGCTACTAAAATCATTTATGCTTGAGCTATTATCAATTAGATCTTCACTTGGATGAACAAATGGATTTGTCATTGGCATTTCTAATGGATTGTTTGGTCTAGTTGTTTTTCTTGAACCTTTTGTCGATCCATTAGTTCTCGATACAAATCCGCCCGAGCCATTATTGCCTGAATATTTATCATCATAAAATTCTTCTTCATCATCGTAATCCTCATCACGATTCCTCTTCCATCTCAAAAAGAAAAATATCCCCCCGGCAAGCACAATGGCTCCAACAACTCCGCCTACAACTCCACCGACTATTGCTCCTGTAGATGATGATTTCTTTTGATTCTTGTTTTCAGAATCTAAATCAGCCGAGGACGCAGTGGTACTAGTTGATGCTCCAGATGAAGTAGGTTGATTACTATCAGTTGGTTGCGATGCAGTTTGAGTGATTGTTGAATATATAACTCCTCCATTTTCATCAGATATAGTAGATACAATAACTTGGGTATTTACCAAAGTTGTCGAAGGAGAATCAGTTATCGATGATGATGATGAGGAGGACGTTTGAGTATTTGCGGTGTTACTATTACCTTGTGATGATGAAGATTGCGAAGACGCGGAATTGGAACCATCACCATTATTGGATGAAGAAACACCATTCATAGGTTCATAAATTGAATATGAACTAGCACCACCACATAATTCTTGATCATAACCAGTACATGGATTACTGCATTGTGATGATGAAACTTGATTTGAAGGCAAAGAGGATAAACATATGCATTCCTCACCTTTCACAGCGATATAACTATCACCGCATTGAGTTAAACAATAACCCGAGGATTGCCACCTATAATCACCTTTTGAAGAACCACCTGACACAGAAGAATAACACCCCAAATTTTTACCAGGAGCGAAATAATCCGCCAATACAACGTTTGTAAGGAACAAAGTTGTTATTATAGATATTAGATTGAAAAATCTCATAGATGATACGAATAAATGACTGTGAAATGAACAAATTATTTAACAAAAATTGGATAACTGGGAATAATGTGAAAAAAAAAAAAAAAAAGGGAAGTAAAACAAAGTATCGGACGGTATAATAATGAATGAATGAATGACTGTATGTATGTGAATGAACGTAGAGATCGATGTTGAACTGGTTGGTTGGTTGGTTGGTAATAAAAAAGTAATAAAGAAGGGGCTATAAAAATAAAATGGAATAAAAGATGGCTATACAAAATTTAATGAAACGTTTAAAAGGGAGAAGACAAAAAGGGCATAAAAATAAAATTCAATTAGACTATGAGAATCCTGTATACAAGCACAAATAAAATAATAAAAACTCGCAAATGTCGCGCGCGCGCTCGCTGTAACTTTTATTAAATTTTCATGTTACAGTGGTTTCGATTTGTCAATTCTTGGGCGTCCCTATGACTCTAGAATCACACGTATTAGTTAGTAGAGTAATATACATCCAATAACACCCATTGTAATAGTTTGGCCTCAACAGCGCAATCTATATTGACTATACATGTTACAATATTCATTTGCAATAATGCACATAAATGTAAGATCACTGCTTTGTTTCAGCGTCTATCCAAGAATTCATATATGAAACGAGTACTCATATGAAACAATGTTAGCTACAAGTTTAATAATTATTCAATGTTTCACAATAAGTTTGTTATTACTTTTCCCAAACGGGAAATACCATTATTAAGACCAAAAGCACCACTGTGCATAAAAAACTTGATTTTTCAAATTTTCGCGTATCTTTTATTTACTGGTTTTTTTTTTTTTTTTCAACTTGCCGTAAACAAATGAAAGGTACAAATTACACAATATTAGTTGATTATAAATTTGTTTACTAATAATTATAATTTGATCGATCTATTGTTCATCTCTGATTAAATAGATCTTTAAATAGACTGTTCCTTTAATTATTGTGTTTCAAATATTGTTTAATCAATCTTTCTTCTAATACGATACAATTTCTCATAAACTCTCTACTGGTTAATACCAATTCATAATACATTAAATATCTCGGTTTGGGCTTTTTCTTATATAAAGTAGACAGTGGATGCAAATATATTGGTATACTTGAATTGTCACCACTTCCATCACTCTTCACTTTTATGTAATGTTGACCATTGGAATTCAATTTTACTATATTATTGAAAAATCCATTCAATAGACATTTTATAATCATTTCAACTTGTTCTTCTTGTTCTTCTTCAATAGGTATTCCTATTTTCTTGGTCAATTTATATAATTGTTCATACACGTTCTTAACTCTTCTCATTGTTTTATACTGTATGAAATAATCTTGACACCATTGTTTCGAATATCCACTTAATTTCCATTGTTTATAAATGTTTAATAATACAAAGTGATCGCCTAGTATTTCCCCATTTGATTTAAATTCTCCAATTCTTTTCTCAAACAATTCCTTTTGATTCTTTGGTATAAAATATAAATTATTCAGCTCTCCCAATATTGAAATCATCATCAATATATTATTTGTACATTTAAATTTTTCACTACTAATGATGCATTTTGTTAATATTGGATTAATTGGAAATTCACTCATTTTTCTCCCAGTTTTAGTCAATTTTCCTTGTGAATTCAATGCCCCTAATGAGTATAATAAATTTAATGTCTTGATTATACTTTCTTTATTTGGAGGGTCTAAAAATTCAAAATTAATTAAATCATTAATACCCAAGCTTAATAATAATAATATAATGGAAATAAGATTAATCCTTTGGATTTCTGGTTGTTGATTCATTTCAAATTCTTTATCAAACGATTCTTTTGTAAATAATCTAAAACATTTCCCTGGTCCAATACGACCTGCTCTACCTGCTCTTTGATCACAATTTGCTTTTGAACAAGGGACAACAACTAGGGATTCCATATTGTTCGTGGGATTATAAACATTTTGTTTCACATAGCCTGGATCAATTACATAACTTACTCCAGGAATTGTAATTGAAGTTTCGGCAATATTTGTAGCTAATACAATTTTTCTATGATTTGGTGGTGTTGGTTCAAAGATCTGTTGTTGTAAATCTGGTGGTAAATTTGCATAAATCAGACAAACAAAAAGTTGCAGTTCCAATTGTGATTTCAATTTATGTATTGCATCATTTAACATTTCTTGCAATTGTTCAATTTCTTCTTGTCCTGTTAAAAATACCAAAATATCACCAGGCAATTGTTGAGTTAAATGAATTTGAAAAATTGTAGTTAAACAAGCTTGTAAATAATTCGCTTCTGGTTGTTTTGTGTAATGAATCTTTACAGGAAATCTCCTACCTGGTATATTTAAAATTGGAGCATTGTTGAAAAATTCTGAAAATTTTTTGGCATTTATAGTGGCTGATGCAATTATGATTTTTATATCTGATCTTATATTCGTTATATCTTTAAGCAAACTTAGTAATATTTCGGTTGATATTGTTCTTTCATGAGCTTCATCAATCATTATACAACTATATTTTGATAATTTTGAATCGTTTAAAAATTCTCGTAATAACATCCCATCTGTCAAGTATTTTATAATTGTTGAATCACTGGATTTGTCATCAAATCTAATAGTATAACCAACCTGTTGGCCTAATCTAACTTGTAATTCTTGTGCCACTCTTGTTGCAACACTAGTAGCCGCAACTCTTCTTGGTTGTGTACATCCAATTATGAATCTACCATTCTGAGTATATCCAGCTTCATATAAATATTGAGGTAATTGAGTAGTTTTACCTGAACCAGTTTCACCAACAACTATTAAAACTTGATTTTCATCAACTACTTTTAAAAATTCATTTTTATACTTATAAACAGGCAAGGACTTTTTAACTTGAGCAATTTCGGTAATATTAGCATCAACTTTGACTTCTTCTTCTTCTTCTTCTTCTTCTTCTTCTTCATCATCACCTTCTAATTCTTCATCTTGTTCATAATCTACATATTGAGATTCATCAAATACAAAATCATATTCATTTTGATCATCTAAAATTTTATCATCATTTACTAGTGTCAATTGTTGAGCTTTTTCAAATTGTTCATTCTCCCAATTTACTGATTTATAACCCCTTGACTCATTTCTTTTGAGTAGATTACTTTTATCATTCTCTTGTGGTAGATTATATTCATTTGATTTTGATTGTTGATTATATAATTTATTTTGTAAATGACTTAATTTTGATTGGTCTGATATTGTTAAATAATCTTTATTTTCAAGTTGTTCAATTTGGGAAATTAAAGAGCGTTGATTGTATGGTTGTTTATTATCTCTTGAATGAATTTGTTGTTGTCTATTTGGTTGTAAATAATTATCATTGGAATCACATTCTTTCAGTATTGAATTACTTTCATCTACTTTAAGGTGTTTTATATGATTATTTTGTTCTTCTCGTTCTTCTTCTTCTTCTTCTTCTTCTTTGTATCTTTTCCTTCGTACTCCTCTACCTGTTTGTGTATTCATCATATCTAGATGATCTTCGCAGGAAATATAAAAGATCAAAAAAAAAAAAAAAAAAAAAATCCCCTTAACTTGACTATGTCAACTATGAATGCAAAGGAACGAAGAAGACTGAGTAGAATTAGCCAAGGTGACAACTCATCATTTATAAGTTTATCAATCGAAGGTCTACCTCAACCTATAGACGATTCGGACACAACAGGAACTACTACACCAACTACAATAATAGCTGATGAAGAATCTCCCACGGCTTTACAAAAATCAAAGTATATTCCACCTTGGACGGAACCTTATATTATAGGAATTGCTGGGAATTCCGGAAGTGGCAAAACATCAATTTCACAGCAAATTGTGCAAAGTATAAATCAACCATGGACTGTTTTATTAAGTTTTGATAATTTTTATAAATCGTTAAGTGAAGATGAACTGAAAAAAGCATTTAATAATGATTATGATTTTGATTGTCCTGACTCGCTAGATTTTGATCTATTAGTTTCAGTAATTGAGGATTTGAAAAGGGGGTTGAAGGTTAATATACCAGTTTATTCATTCACTTCACATAATCGTACCAATAAACAGAATACGATTTATGGAGCGAATGTTATCATCATTGAAGGATTATATGCATTATATGACGAACGGTTATTGTCCATGATGGATTTGAAGATTTATGTCGATACAGATTTGGATATTTGTTTAGCTAGACGATTAACAAGAGATATATTATATCGAGGACGAGATTTAGAAGGTGCAATTAAACAATGGCAAAATTTTGTTAAACCAAATGCAGTCAAATTTTTAAATCCAACTTCACATAATGCAGATTTAATCATACCTAGAGGATTAGATAATACAATTGCAATAAATTTAATGATTAAACATATTAAAAACCAATTATGTTCAAAATCAAAGAATCATTTGAATAATTTGAAACAATTGGGTAATTCAATTAAACATTTCAGTATTGAAAATTTCAATAATATTAAAATTTTGCCATTAACAAATCAAACAAGAGTGATAAATTCGATTTTATTTAACAAACTTACAAATAGAGATGATTTTATATTTTATTTTGATCGAATGGGTGCGTTGTTGATTGAATTAAGTCAAACCTTAATTAACAACCATGATGTAAAAGTGATCAATTGCGGTGGAGGGAGAATATATAACGGAGTTGAATTAAAAGATCAAACATTGATTATAATTAGTATAATCCGAAGTGGAGATTGTTTTATGAAATCGTTAAAGAAAACATTTCAAGACGTGATAATTGGTAAATTATTAATCCAATCGGATTCAACAACTGGTGAACCACAATTACATTTTGAAAGTTTGCCCAATTTTGAAAAATTATTAACGAGACAGAAAATTATGTTATTTGATTCACAATTTATTAGTGGAGCAGGAGCAATTATGGCAATACAAGTATTAATCGATCATAATGTGAATGAGGAAGATATAATTCTAATATGTTATTTAGCTACTGAAATTTCAATTAGACGAATATTACACGTATTTCCAAAAGTCTCAATTGTAATTGGGAAATTATCAAGTGTGGAACCAATGAGAAATTTATGGTATAATCAAGAAGAATTTTTGGATACCTCATGGCCATTTAGAAATAGATTTATAGATAGTTTATATTTCGGAACAAATTAAAAAAAAAGAAAGAAAAAAAAAAAAAAAAAAAAACGATTAATTTATTATTATATACATTTTGGTTCTTGGAATTTTAAAGCGATTGAATTTCTACGATGATGGTTTTTAAAATTGAATTGATCAAATTTGATAAAATTTCTTCTATGAGTGGTAATATCACTATTATTATTTTGATTTCTGGTTAAATCATTAGTTGATTTAAAATTCTTTAATGGTAAATGTTTGACATATTTGATTTCATCATTAAAAGTATTCAAGTCACAGACTGATATTCGACGGTTTCCAAAGTGATACTTATAATTGTCAGACTCAAAGGAGTCAATAGTTGAACACGGGACATTTGAAGTTGAATTAGATTTCATCATATCATTAATATTAGAATTCTTGATTGTATCAATTTCATCATCCTGTGTTTGTATATTATATGAATCTATTGTTTCTTCGCTGAAATTTGAAGATGCGTGATTATATAATAAAAATGCGTTTAAGGGATTATTGAAATTTTCCTGTGATGGGGATTCAATAGCCAATGAACATTTCCGGTGCGATTGATGGTTTTGTTCGTCAAGTTCATCTTGATCCTGAAACTCGTGATACTCTTGATGATATTTGTATTCTTTGCGATCTCGTTGTTTTATTTGAGATATTGATGACATTGTGTATGAATTTTGATGTATAAATAAGGACTTGAAATTGGAATGAGATATAAACTTGATATGCTAAATACGATGATTTCAATATCAAATGAAAGCAAATCAATGAAATGAAATAGAAAGAAAAAAAAAATAATTTAAATGAAAAAGCAAAAATAATATATAATGTGAATGGACCAAATTATAGATGACAATAGTAAATAATGAAAGAATGAATGAAGGTAAGAGTGAATAACAAATGATACACAGGTTTGAAATGTGGGCAATTTGATCTGATTTATATATAGTTACAATAAATAACCGCTTTAAGGTTTTAAATGGGATGACTTTTTTTTTTTGGTTTTTGGTTTTTGGTTTTTGTTTTTTTTTTTTACTGTATCAATTTCTTTTTTTTTGTAGTCATGAGTTTTGTGTTATGAATAAACTTTTCCTGGAGTAAAATTGGCTACAAAACAAAACAAAATGGTTTTATTTGTCGTGTGTGTGCGTGACTAACTGAATAACAACACAGGCCCCACATTTAAGCTCTTTAAGGGGTAAGTCCCAACCATCCACAAGAGCAGCTTATACCAGTTTAATTGTCTATCTCGATCGAGCTTTAAATCTTTTGGAGGACATGTTAATCCTTGCTTCCTGCTAAATACAATAAACTGCTTAATTCAAGCCCATGTGAGATTTGAGAGATTAACGTCATCCTCCATTTATTTGGTCTTCGTTTGCGCAAAAAAAAAAATTGATAGATGCAAAGTAGTGTGCGTTCGGTCTAGAACTGAAATTTAAGACTAAAACAAAAAAACAGAAATTGCATTCTATGTTCTTCTAGCAAGTTTCGTTTCTTCTTCGATTATAGAAATACACTAAATTGTGCATCATATTGGACTTGTATAATCGAGTTTTAATATCTCGTGATATATTTACCATTTACGTCTCTCTATGCCAGATTGATCTTACTTTTGAATCGTTTGGTTTTTGTGTCTAAATTGGTTCTCTTTTTGTGTATAAAACAATGTTTATGACTACCGCAAATCACCGTAAATTTTAATAAGAGAGCAATGAAACTTTCAATAAATTAACCTATTCAAACTTTCAAAATCAGAACTAGGTTGTTAATTACTACACCTGTCAATTTCAGAAGGAAAATAATCTGATCTAGACAGGTATGCATTGATTAAATTATCTGATTCTATTACCTTATTCTATATTTCTCTATTACCGGCTGATTTTCATTGATAAAAGGTATATCACTATTAATGATGAGACAATCCAAATTGATGTAAATTGCACACTTGTAACGGGTTACCTTCGTAAAGACCTTGTATTTATACTGTTTTCGCCTAATTGAGAGAAAAAAAAAAAAAAAAAAAAATCATGATCGAAAAATGATATCGTTTAGTCGATATTTTACTTCATCTGTACGTTACAAACCCTGAAAGAAAACAAAAATTGTAACGGTGGATGACCCCAATTCAACTTAATACTTATGATCTCTAATATTACTTTGAACAGCTCTACGTAGTATTATATTCAAATGTAAAAAAAAAAAAAAGGAGAAAAAGATCTGAAAACTATATTCTAGATTTAAATAGCGGATATAATACTAATTATCTATAACATCGGGTATAACGTCATGTATCTTTAATAGGCTCATCTTCAATGAGTCTTTTTTACCTTATTAATCTTTATTCATTTGCGGGAATAAATTTTATTGTTTTTTTTAATCCATCCACAATTTTTATTCCCCAAAAGAAAATTAGAAAAGACTCATTGAAGATGAGTCCATTGAAGATACATGACGTTAAATGTAATGTTTTACGATAAAAAACAAAAATACAACCTCGAAGTGTAAAATTTCAATTCCCTCCTAGGTTGAAATTTTTTAAAAATTATCAGTGGTTTCATTCATCTATATTTAAATTTAGGTGTTCCCGTCTCTATTCCATTTAATTAATCATGATCCAGATAATGCTGAGATTATGAATTTTTTGTTTGGGTTAAAGAATAAACTATAACCTCGACCCGGAGAAGAGAACTTTACCTATCTTAAATTACTTGCATAAAGCTGTGTTTTCTCGTGTGAATTGTTCGATTGGTTTTTACATTTCCCGAACTCTTTTGTTAAAAAGCTTTTAAAAGATATCAAATGTAGTTATCTAGAGGGTATTTGATGCATTTAATGTTGGAGTAATGGGATGATTCAATTAAAGAAAATGTTGTTAATTAAAGAGAATGATGTAATCATGATTATCTAATAATGAAATGTTGTTGTAATCATGATTATATAATAATGTAAGGTGGTTGAATAACCATAAACATAGTCTGATATTATTCAACACCATACAACCATGAATAACTGGTTATGAGTGAATAATATAATTAATATATTATTAATGATAGTTTGAACTTAAAGCTATAAATGAAAGGTAACATCTCTTTAATGTTTAAAAAAAAATTTCTAATTAGATTAACCAATATATATATTTATTATGTAAATACATCAACATTTAAAGCGTACTATGACCTTGTTTTGTTGAAATTCCAACATTTTCTTAACAACATCTCAATTCTGTTATATTGGTTTACATACTAAAAATGGGTAATGTTCTCCCTTCACCAGAATCTTCCTTTAGAGAATTCTACGTTACGATACGTATGCACCAGATACACCTTAATGGAGACAAGGTTACAAACCCTAGTAAGCGTAATCAAAATCCAAATCTCATTAAACCGGTCAATTCAAAAACAGAATTGGGATTAGTACTTAAATATAAACATTAGTCAATAAACAAAACCTCAAGCAACAATAAATTAATCTCAGCTATAGATGTGGTAGGCATAGAGACTAGATAGTTTGTATGGTTTTACCAAATATATACGTTAAAAAAACATTAATAGTGATATTTTAAGTAAACTCTTTTCTTTTGCGTATATGTATTAGGTAAATCTATATAGTAGCTATTCAGTAAAATCCTAAAAATATGACACTTATTACTGTAAACTCAAATTAGTCTCATAAAATGGATTTCTTTTCTCAATATTTTTTTAACTGCTAAAGGATAAACCAAATATAGATTCAAATCAAAAATAAGATTACATCAATAATACGCTCCCCAGTCTAAGCAAACAAGCAACAATGTCTTAAGATATTAACGTTGGTATACTTGGATATATTTTACATACTTCAGAAAATATCTAATAGTTGATATTTGGTTTCGAGATTCATGATTGTTCATTTGATTTTTTTTTTTTTTTATAGACTATAAAAAGCGACAACAATACTCAATTTCAAAACCTTTGAAACATCCATAGAGAAATTCATTACGATATTTATATTGTGATTATGTAATCACTATTATCAATTTTTCATCATTCAATGAATGAAGAGAAAAATATTTTCCTATTAGTCTTTTTTCTTAAATTAAAAGTATAATTTATAAACTCTTTTCATCTATTCTTTTCAAGACTCATTTATTTTTGTAAGTCTCGGTTAAGCAATTATAATTAGTAAATTATCAACGAATTTACTACATTTTAGAATGGTTAATTCACTTCAAAATGTATATAATAATACGTTATAGGTATATCGTCGCTACCAATTGCGTCATGATTGCAAATTTATACTTTTTAAATGAACAAGAAAACTATATTTTTATAATCTAAATGGCACCACAATACAAAACTGTACAAAACCCTTTAGGTTTTTTTTGCTTCACTTTGAGAAAAGGCGTAAATTAGATTACAGATAAAGAAATGAGAAATAGAACCAATCAAAGTTATATCTTGTATATTGCAATCAAATAATAATAATTTCAACACAAAGAATTGGAAACTAAAGAAAAGCGGGGGTGGTGGAAAAGGGGTTTGACTGATCAATTTTGGATATTAAAATAAAAATATAATTTATAGTGTTCAATTTTCGCGGAATTATACTTCCTTTTTTTTTTTGCGAAGTGTGTGAACACAACAACCACAATATGAACTTTTCAGCAACAATCATGTGACTGAATGAACGATGACGATTGTGATCAATTTATACATTCAATCCATATAATGATCTAGTGAAATAAATTATACGAAATTTTCCGTCTGACCCTTTTTTTTTTTGTTTTTTGTTTATATTGAGTCTATTCCATTGCTTATCTTCAGTCATTGATTTTTAATTGGCTAGCCTAATTTTCTCGATTTACTACCTACCCCATAATTCAAGATACAAATTCTTCGATTTTTTAACAGAAGAAAATAAATTATTATTTTTTATTTTCTTTCTTTGTCAAAACCAACAATATAAATATATATTTCAACAACAATCCTTTTTGAAATGTTATCAACCAAGTTTTTCAAAATAAAGGCTAATAATTATACGTTTCTACTCAGATTATATTCCACGTTTAAACCAGCTGAGCAATTATCAATCCATGATATCAATCCTTCAACTGTTGAAGCTAAATATGCTGTTCGTGGTAAAATACCTATTATTGCTGATGGATTGAACGATTTAATCAAACATAAACCTTCCAGTCATGGTTTACCATTCCAAAAAGTCGTGAATGCTAATATTGGCAATCCACAACAATTGGAACAGCAACCTTTAACATGGTACAGACAAGTATTATCAATTTTACAATTTCCAGAATTATTGAATGAGAAGAAAATCTTTCCAAAAGACGTGATGGAAAGAGCTAAAGTTATATTAGACAATATCGGTTCATTAGGTGCTTATTCTCAATCTCAAGGTGCTCCATATATCCGACAATCAATTGCTGAGTTTATCACACGAAGAGATAATGGATATATATCAAATGCTAATAATATTTACTTGACTAGTGGTGCATCAACTGCTGTATCCTATTTGTTACAAATATTATCAGTCGATTCAAACTCGGGTTTTTTAATCCCAATACCTCAATACCCTTTATATACCGCTACAATTGCTTTAAATAGTTCCAAACCAATTGGATATTATTTAGACGAATCGAATCATTGGTCCACTAATCCAAAAGAAATACGTCAATTGATTATAGACAATCAAAAGAAAGGTATAAATATCAAAGCATTGGTCGTTATAAATCCTGGTAATCCAACGGGGGCAATTTTATCACCACAAGATATGATTGAACTAATTGATCTAGCTGCTGAATTTGGAATGGTTTTAATTGCCGATGAAGTATATCAAGAAAATATATTCAAAGGAAAATTCATATCATTCAAACGTGTCTTATCGGAATTATTAGAATTTGAATATGAAACTTATAAAAATGTCCAATTGGCATCATTGCATTCGACTTCAAAGGGTGTAAGTGGAGAATGTGGACAAAGAGGTGGATATATGGAATTGGTGGGATTTAAATCTGAAGTTAAAGACATTGTATTTAAATTAGCTTCGATTAATTTATGTTCGGTAGTCAGTGGACAAGCCTTGATGGAATTAATGATAAATCCCCCTAAAGAAGGTGAGCAAAGTTATGCATTATATAAACAAGAAACAGAAGCTATACACCAAGATTTAGAATCGAGAGCTAATGCATTATATGAAGCGTTTTGCCAAATGGAAGACATACATTGTGATAAACCAATGGGGGCAATGTATATTTTCCCAAGTTTAAATTTTGACCCGAAAGTTTATCACAAGTTATTTTCAAGAGCTAAGAATTCTCATGTAGAGATTGATGATATTTATTGTGTTGAATTGTTGGAAAATACTGGTATTTGTTGTGTTCCAGGTAATGGTTTTGGTCAAAGGGAAGATAGTTATCATTTAAGAACTACATTCTTACCGCCGGGTAAAGAATGGATAGATAGATGGATCAAATTTCATAAAGATTTCATCAAGAAATATAAAGATCCAAATATATAATAATATATTAATCAATGTTTTTCACATAAAATAATGATTTCTCTTATACACATAATCAATATATTAGTATGAAATTATACATTATCCCATCATATTAAATAGATTGTAATTCTGCTTTACTAATTTATGTTTTTATATCTTAATTTTTCTCTGACCCCTTGAAAAACACTAATTGAGGTTTTTCGAATGATCCTTTTAAGTATGAATTTTGTTAAAGGTGTTTGATGTATCAATGTTTTCCAAGTTGATTCTGTATGGCATTTTTTTTTTTTATCATTACTATGCTTTTCAATTGATTAGTATTTGCGATTCGTTGTTCATTATAAGATATTGAGAAATAAACAATTCCTTTTGATGAGATATCTTATAATTAATTCTACTAGTAATTGAGTTTTAATAAATTTATTGTGAAATATATCCATTGATGCTTATCAAGAAACAGGACTTTTCAGTTAGTTTCATGAAAATTGCACATACTCCCACTAAAATTTATCACCGGATTTCAACAGCTTAGAGTTGTTTAAAACATACACAGAGGTTATTCGATGAATCTTGACCCAAAGACCCAAAAAAATTCTACTATTTACACATCATTGTTCTCTTATATGCCTATTTTTATGTCTCTTGGTGTTTAATAATTAATTTCTATTTCTTGCATTCAACTTGTTCTTCAAACAGCCGTAGTCTTAGATCAACCGGTTCATTGATTTATAGTCTCGTAAATAGAGTACGGTTAATCACTAGTAGCGATACATTATGAATGTAATGCTGCACAATCAATACGTCATGTATGATGACAAGCATTGAATCAACAGCAATTACGCAACGGTTGACGAATAAAAAAAAAAAATCATTCATTTGTTTCAATGTGATATTTGCTATTTGATCGCTTGAGTTTTATAATACGTTACAAAACGATTTTCATAGATAATCAAGGTTTTTTTTGTGGTGCTGCAAAGCTTTGCGGCTAAACACGTAATAAAAGCGAGGTCAGTCCTAGTTAAATCCGAAAAGAGTATATTTTTTAAACCACAATGATTACAATACATTGAAACACAATCTTTTCTCATTTGGTATGATTTAGTGAAATCATTGAATTTATAATTTCTCTCATACCATTGAGTAACTTTGAAACGGACAATTGAAAATTGAATAAAGAGAACAATTAGTCATCAACAAACAGCAAAAGACAGATAGTGACTGAAATGCGGTTTTGGATAGTGTTGTTTGGAAATTGTATTACTAATTGATAAATTGAAAAAAATATCGGATATACATGTATTCACCTGCAATTGTATTAATTACTAATCATAACACACTTAGTTGATTAATAATATCTAATACCTACTTTTATCTATATTCGCTAATGATCTATTTTTACTATTCAAAAATTCATCAGTTGAAATCATTCTATCTAGATGAAAATTCACGGTAGTCGGTTGTGAAAAATGATTTTAACCAAAACACAACAAAATTGGCATGCGGCTCTTCAAGGAAAGGATTGTATAATAAAGCATAGTGCATAATCTTGGATAGTTTTGATTTAAAGTTTGTTAACTTTATAAAACACAATGTTACTCTACGCATTGTGAAAAGGACGTAAACGATGAAAAATTATTGACAAACTAAGAACCGTTATCTCAAACATCAAACATAAAATTCATCAAATACAATAGAGAATAGTCTTCAATAGAACCCAGAAGTGAAAAGGGAAAAATTACATAAAGTTCTTGATCCAACGTTTTGTAACCAACACATAAATATATATTAGCCAAAAGTAGTTTAAAATTTGAAACAAAAATTATTGTTAGTAAAGACCGTAAAAGAAACTTCATACGAACTATTTAAAATGTTTCAATTGAATAAACATAAACTTTAGCGACATCCCTAACATTATGATAATTATAAGACTAATACTTAGGAATAGATAAATATTCCACCCCTTTTATTGTAATTATAGAGATAATAATATCCATTTATATCTTTATTACATTACATTTGATACCTTGTTACTATCAAAGCAAATCATTGTAAAAGTTTTATACTGAAGCGAAAAAAATGCGTACGATTTTAATTCATTTGAGATTCATTGAAAACCACGAATAAATGACGGGATGGATAATGTAAATCAATAGATCTTATTGAGTAAGATAGTCGAATTGTATTGACGAAGTTAAACAACTCAATTCTAATTGAATTATATGCGGGATACGCATATCGGATAAAATAAAACATCGGGTTTCTGCACCATGCAGAAACTCACGTGCGAATATTTTTTAAATTATTACTTGTAACATCATACACAGTGTGATACATGCTTAATTTTCACTTACATAATTCAATTGTAATCAAGTTTGATATTTTCTATAAATACAACATCAAATCTGGTTTATATCAAATGACAACTTTACTTTTCAATTTGTAAATGTTTTCCAAAATAATCGGTATTAACTATATCAAAAATAAATTATCAAGGATAAATAATCCAAATTCTTTGGATTTAGCCGATTCAAATAATTTAAAATCAACAACCAATAAACCATCTAATACGAATAAAAGGAAAAAAAGAAGGAGTTCAGCATCTTCAGATAATACAAGAGTAATCAATCGGTCACAATTGATCAAATCAAATCAAATCCCCTCGCATCTTGCATTATCGTCAATGAATTATAATACTAAAAAATCATCAAAGTCACTACCTACGTCTCCAAACACATTCAATCAACCATATTCGAACATAAATGATGTAGATCAAGAAGATCAGGAAGGCGAGGAAGCTCATCGCAAAGTATATTCAAATTTAATTACGCCAAATGATTACCTAACAATCAAAGTAGATCATAATAGTTTATACAATTTTGAAAATGCTTCAAGTATGAATACAATAATTACGACTACAACACAACAACAACAATGCCCAAATGAATTATGGAATTTTGTACCTCATGAAGACAAAGGAAAAATGGTTAGATTTGTGTAATCGGAGATTCATAATTCTCGGTTGTTTGTTTATTTATTTATAAGGTTATATTTTTATATGGAATAATGATAAAAGTGGATTTAATGGAAATAGTTTTATTCTAAACTCGTGTCGTTTGAGTCGTATCAGCCGTACCTCTCGTTTGAGATCAGTAAAGTAATAATAGTTTTTTTTTTTTTTCTTGTGTTCTTTAAAGGAACGATCCCTTATTGCAACAATGTTGATTCAAATGTATCAAAGGTTTCTATTTAATATTTATTAATTAATCCTAATAGGGATAAAAATATAAAGAAATAATTTATTTTTTGAAGTAGATATTGAAAAAGTGCAGGCACATTGATGGTATTCCCTTTAATTTACTACGCGCGCCAAGTTTTAATCCCAGCAATGTTACTTCGTTTCTTGAATAGACGAACCTGATTTTGCTTTAGGGATATTCCACGAGGCTTCTAGAGTTAATGATATCAAACGATAAAAAAATGCATATCACGGGCAAAGTTACATTCATGCTTTTACTAAAATAGTGAAACACATGTAATAAATAATAACAGGTAAACTGAAACAAAAAAATTAAAATAGCAATCAAAACACAACCAGTGATCAGTGTTTTTTCTTAGAATGTATAGTAACTTTTTAACCCAATGTAAACAAAAAAAAAAAAGAAAGTTACTAAACGAAAGAAATCGATTTTAAACTAATCTAAAAATTTTCTGCAACTATTAAAAATTGATCGCTGTATTGGCATGAATTCCTATATAGCGAAAACATTTGTAAAAAACGTGTAATACCCAAAAAACATTTTTTGTTTTTCCGCAATTTTGATTTTTTCTAAGTTATTTCAAATCTAAACAAAAACAACAAAGAAGTGACAATAAATAACAGAACACTTAAAATACATATCAAAATGTTAATAGTACGTACAGAAAGATCTGTAATCCAGAGATATTTGTACAGACCGTCGCTTCTTTGTTGATTTGAAATAACTTAGAA
>JAJMBM010000240.1:0-18538 GCA_030565325.1 Insectozyma coleopterorum
TACTCTTTGTTCTCTTCCTTCTATTTATATCTAATTGAGTAACGTGGTTTTGTAAACCGTTTAAAAAGTATCGTATGAAACTCTATCTTACTCTTTGTTCTCTTCCTTCTATTTATATCTTATTGAGTAACGTGGTTTTGTAAACCGTTTAAAAAGTATCGTATGAAACTCTATCTTACTCTTTGTTCTCTTCCTTCTATTTATATCTAATTGAGTAACGTGGTTTTGTAAACCGTTTAGAAAGTATCGTATGAAACTCTATCTTACTCTTTGTTCTCTTCCTTCTATTTATATCTAATTGAGTAACGTGGTTTTGTAAATCATTAAACCCAGTCTAGAACAGAATGTGGTGAAAACCATTTATAAAGGTTTGGGTAACATTAAAATGTGATTACTTTATTCTATTAAATTACTAATTACATGTTTTGTATCAAATAACCATATGTCAGGATTTAGTCCATCAATCTGTATCGTAAGAACTGAAGGAATTTAACAATGCAATCACATTGAAATATTTCCTTTAAAAACATCGTCCAGTATTTGATTTTGATAACTGTGATTATCAAAAGAAATCTTCTTTTTTATACACCATTCTCAATTTTGAGATTTCGTATATACAGATTTCCTCTTTATTTTCAGTATTATTTCCTTTTCTTTTGGATAAATATTTCGAACCGATCTCAATTGACTTCTCCTTTGCATTTTCTCCTTCAAAGCTTCTTTTTTCAACTTCTTTGCCAATTTTTTCTTTTCCTTTCTTTGTCGTTTTGTTAATTTTTCAACAATAACAACAGTTTCACACTCTGGATTAATAAATTTTGTCAATTTTCTCAACAATGCATTTTCGGGTTTTAACATTAATGGATAAAGACCTTTAAAATTATATAATTTGAATTTTAAATCTGAAAAATATTTCAAATATTCACCTTTATTAACCTTACCCTTATGTATTATGAATGTTGGATTATCAAATTTTAAAGATTCGACTTTTTCAATTGGCCAAGCACCTATTTCATCAATGATGTCATGTTTTAAAAAATTCATAACTGGTACTTTAAAACTTTCCATCAAGTATTTATCTCTTGTTATATCATCAAAATCTTTCAATTTATATCTTGTATTTGATTTAATTTTATTTTTCAAATCTATTTCGACTTTATTATTATTGAATAGGTCTTCAACTTTGGTCAATTCCATTACTCTTCTATATCTATCTGATTCTCGTTTATAAATTTGTGGATTTGATTCTATTTCTCCCATTGTTAATAAGGCATGGTTATATGATATACTCGGTGTATATTCCTTTGGAGTTGAATTTAATACGATCAACTTTTCAATCAATTTCGGTTGCATTAAACTAGTCAACATTGCTACTTTCCCACCCATTGTTGAATCACCAACTAAAATACATGATTTCCATTTTCGTGAATGTATAGTGGCTATAACATCGGCGGCCAATTGAGTATAATTGAACGGGAAAACATTACGCGATTTCCCATGACATCTAAGATCAACTCCAAATGTCGGATGTTGGGTGTATTTACAAACTTCAATACCCACTTTTTTAAGATTTGCTTTTGTGCCTAAAAAGTCATGAATGAATAAAACTGGTGTTTTTGATTTATTGAATTTTATCTTATATGGTAGAAACGGTTGTACTATTAATTCAACATTGGATTCAATTGGTAAATCCTTGACTGTAGAATACTTCGGTAGGGGTAAAACAGCAATAAATCGTTTAAATGTCAAACTCATGAATGAAAAGAAAAGAAAAAAAAAAAAAAAAAAAAAAAAAAAAAAAAAAAAAAAAAAAAAAAAAAAAAAAAAAAAAAAAAAATTAAAATTTTTATAATATTTATTATACCTTTTTTTTATTCATTATTTTGATTATTATCGTTGTTGTTATTTCTATTCATAAATTGGGATAACATTGGATTGTTCATTAAGTTTGATAAATCTGGTCCATTTTCACCACCCAAACCTAAATTTTGAGCCATTTGTTTAACTGCTGGATTATTGAATAAATTTTGCATTGCTGATGGGTTGCTCATCATTTCTTGTGCTGCTTGCATAATTTGTGGATTATTCATCATTTCTGAAAAATTTGGCATTCCACCACCACCTCCACCACCAAACATAGAACTAAAATCAGGTAAACCACTGCCACTTGATGATGATTGTTCTGGTTCATCTTTAGTTTGGATTGAATTTTCCAATTCTTCTTCAACTCTTTTCTTTGCCGTTTCGTAACCTTTTCTCATTGCATCTGATTTTGAATCCCCTTCAATTTCTAATCCCTTTTTATAAGCTTCCATTGATCCTTTCGCATCGCCAAGGGCATATTTGGCCAATCCTAATCTTGAATATGCTTTTGAAAAATCTGGATTCAATTCTATTGCCGATTCAGCGTCTTTTATAGCCAAATCATGTTGTTTGTTGGATGAATACGCAGCTGCTCTGTTTGATAAATAAACATAATTTGAAGAATCTAATTCGATAGCTTCGGTGTATTTCGCAATGGCTTCTGGATAATCTTTGAGTGCCATTGATCTATTACCTTCAACTTTTAAATTATCAGCCTTGGTTTTAATTTCAGATGATACTTCATCTTCACCTTTGTCTCTTGGTTCAACGGGAGTTGCATTGTTGTCTAATTTTATATCTTTTAATAATTCAGATAATGTTTTTCCATTAAATGATGAATTTTTATCTTTGTCAATTTCAAAAGCATCGGCTATACAATCAATAGCAACATCCATAGATTCGAAATAATCCTCAGAGATGGATTTATTCTTGACTGAATCTTTCAAATAGTTGATTATTAATGATGCTATATCTTTATTTGATGGTGTTGACATAGTTTCAATTTAATAAAACGTGTTAAAGTTAACTTTTTTTATTCTTTTTTAATTCTCTTTTTTTTTTTTTTTCGTTGATTTATGGTTGATTACTGTATTGAGTAATTTGTGTGAGCAAGGTTCTAATTTGTTTCGTGCATTGCACAGAAAAAAGATTTTAAAAGAGATATTTATTTAAAAAAAAGAAATAGAAAAATACTAATTATTTTGATCAAATAGCACGCAAAAATCAATGCTTATCGGGTGGGTAAAGTTCTCTTCTCGATTGACTTTAGATTGAAAAAAGGAATAATGCACCATTTAAACGATCAACAAATAGTTTACATACAACACTAAATTGATCAATGTATGAATATTATATACACTACTTTAAACGATAACGATATACAGTCTTGGATTAGAATAGAAAAATTTCACAATGGAAGGGTGATAGGTTATAAAAATATCCTTGAATATTACCCCTTAATAGATATTTACAAATTTAATTCGTGGTGGTAAAAATGTTTGTATTTTTCAAAAATTACTTCAAACACTGTGCTTGACATCTCTATTTGTGAATTTTATGCGATTATTGAATCCCGTATATAATAATGTCATTGGATTGTGACATGAAGAGATCCGGGGTAGGTGACAAAACCGTAATACATTAATTGTTTCACAAATTGTAATTCGAATTACTACTTCAAGTTTAAGAACCATCAGGAATTGCCCGTACATATTTTAATTCTTCTTGCATAATATTTTTGTTTTGTGCAACATGAAGCTTCAAACTACAAAATTTTCGACATACCCATATTATGTAATCCTTTGCGGCTCATTTTGTCTTTTTGTAGTTGCGGCTTGGGGTCGTGTGATTGTTATATAGTTGAAGATTCTCAAATCGCGGTTTCAATTATGGTCGTGCACATTAACACCAAAGAACACGATTTAAAATATAAACAAATAAATATAAAACCACAACAAATAAAAAAAAAATTTATTTATCACCACTTTTCTTTCTTCTAATCACTGTATTTCATTCAACTTTTTACCATTATACTAGTTTTTTATATCATAATAGCTTTATATTGTCGATATTTGCTTCTTGCTCATAATAACAACTCAATCAAATATACCTCAAGTAATTTAAATGGGTTTGGTTAAAGTATGTACAATTTTTTTGTTTTATTGTTTTCATTTTACTAACAATTCGATGTTTTAGCAAGTGTTGCTCAATCTGTTGCTTCTAATTGTACAGTGATGCTTGAATGATTAATAAATGGATGCTGAAGGTATGTATAAATTTTTTGTTTCATTATATTGGTTTTACTAACAATTAGATGTTTTAGCAAATGGTGGTCAATCTGTTGCTTTTAATTGTACAATGATGCTAGAATAATCAATAAATAAATGGCCAACGAATTGATAGTGAAGGTTTGTATAAATTTTTTGTTTCATTGTTTTGGTTTTGCTAATAACTAGATATGTTGGCTATTGGCGATCAATCCGTTGCTTTTAATTGTTCAACGATGCTTGAATAATTAATAAATAAATGGCCAACGAATTAATAGTGAAGGTTTGTATAAATTTTGGTTTCTTGTATTAGTTTACTAACAAATAGATGTTTTAGCTATTGCTGGTTAATTGGTTACCTTCAATTGTTGAATGATGTTGTCTAAAGAAAATTAATGATTTCAGTTGTCAGTAAGCTATTGAAATGATCATGGAGATGAATCAAACGGTTGGATTTTGCAAAAGTCTATGTTTTTATGGAAATATATCCATATTTTTGTTAAACGAGTTTCTTAGCAACTGCACAAGTTTTCAAGCCCAACAAATGGTTGCTCATGTCTTAAAGTCTCAAGTTCAAAAAAGTTCAGGAGGGTTTCAGCAAATAATTGCTGAAATTACGTTTTGTTTTTGAACTTGAAGTTTTTACTTCAATACCAAAGTAGGATCAGTCAGTCGAATTAAATATTCCAATGCTAACACATATAAATAGTCGTATTAATATATGAAGATATTTCATCTTATGGTATACAGAATGCTCTTAATTTAGTAATGAGCAGAGTAAAAAGTTTTGACCCAAAGAATTTTGCAAATGAATAAGCAATGGTAACGTTTACGTCTTATCTCAACTGCTTCTAGGATGTAACGAGGCCTCTATTTGATAGATAAGGTTAACTTCAAGTTAGTTTATTATAACTTTTGACCATGGATTATACATTATGCTATTCTAAAAAAAAGTTTCTAAGTGTTGAAGCAGGGTAATGTAGTGCTCCAAATTTCGGGAATTAAATTCTTCACATATATACATGTATATATGACCGTATTATATTTCATTCTATTTATTTCCATATTATTTTACCTACTACGAACCTATAATAAAGTATTGATTTGTGGGCCCAAAATAAAATATCTTCGAAATATCCGCAGCAAACTTTAGTATTGATGTTTGGGTGCATATTAGAGAGAAAGTAATTTTTGGAAAACGTGACTAAGATTATTGATTTTTAATATATTTTCCAATAAATAAGTGAAAATACGTAAAAATTTTGAAAGAAAAAAAAAATAGGATTTTCACAGAAATATTGGTATCAATAGAAAGATACAAGTTTCTATAATCGTTTAATGCTGTTTTAATCTTATATAAGGTGTTTTGTTAGATAAAAAGTTAGAGTTTTTATCATTGAAGCAGTGTCTTCAAATATATTGCGACACCAATTTATTGAATTACATAATCAGATTTAGTTTATAAAAGTACACGAAAAGATGCACAATAACCAAAGAGTGCATACGCAAGACATTTAAAATTTTTCTTAACTACTATATGTACGGGTAAATCAGAGGGACTCCAAGTTTAAATCTGTAATTCCAAATCAACAGGAATTTATCTCATTCAGATATCCAGATTCGATGTTCAGATTCTTCACAGTATGAGTATAAAGTTATTCTAAATAAAAAGGATATCTCTTTTCAACTATAGAATCTAGTCTCTACAGAAACCCTACCACAGTGTGAGATTAATATTGTCTTCCTTGTTTTCATTCATTTTTTTTTTTATCGTATTATAATATCTAGTCTCTACAGAAAATTAATATTGTTTTCATTGTTTTTAAATTTATTTTTGACTATTGTTATTTCTACTTTTGGTGATCAATTTTAACATAAATTTGTGGAACATGGATCTTTGTTACCTAAAACTTTTTTTTTTTTTTTCTAAAACTATACAAACTATCTAGTCTCTACAGAAAAACCTACCGCAGTTTTAGCTGAGATTATTATTGTTTTCATTGTTTTTTCCGTGTTGTTCTTTTGTTGTTACTTCTCAATTGTTTTTCCGATTGAATAAGGTTTTGAATTTGATTACGTTTAATTGGGTTCGTAATCTTCTTTGACGAATTCTGTCGTCGTTTCCATAAGGTGTATATTACTTGTAGGCATCGGGCCTATTCTCTGATAAAACCCTGTTGGAAAAGCATGGGCAGCAATTATTCCTGTTGGATAAAATATATTCCAAATTAGTTTTGATATTCTACAATTCTAATAAATGTGCACAAAAGTTGGGTTTTAGTTTAAAAAAAAAAAAAAAAATCTCTAATAAGAAGAAAAACCTAAGGAATGTTTTTTAGCATTTAGGCTTCAGGTCGATATGGCCCTTTTTCTCGACAATGCGGTCAGATTTAAACAGATAATATTTAAATGGGTTTTTCTTCTAATTTCATTATTTGAATTAGTATTTCCTTGCAAGAAATAATTACCCACTGGATGGATTTAAGCGCTACCAAAGTTGAGTTGGATGTAATCAAATGAATATAATCTGAGTTTTCATCCAATTTAACAAAGGTAGAGGTAACCTCAAATGTTTTTAAATAATCCTGATTGATAATGTTCCAGTTCAATAGAGAATGGATGGTATTGATAGAATAAAACGAGTGCTCTTAGTTTATATCACTTTTGTGTTAAAAGTATATTACCTTAAATATCCTAAACGAGATGAGATCTTTCAAATCCAAACCATAATTCTAGAACACTAAACTATTTTTTTCAAGTTGGACCTCAAAAAACTGATTCGAATCGAAATGGGTCAATACCAACTTGCATTAATTCAATCAAAAACTTTTGTGTTATAAACCGACGAAAAAAAACGTAGTTGGTAAGTTGTTGATTCCCCCTCTCAAATTAGATTTCACATAACGGGGTGGGTTCCTATTAAATACGTTTAAATGCATGAACAATCAGAAGTTCCCTTGAGTCATGTCCCCAAAGTAGAGGTAATCCGGTTTACGGCATTTTATTGTAGATACAGTCGTGTACATGGGTACAAGATCTTGCATTAAAATTTTCAACGTTTTATTACGAATATTTTATATTTCTTTTTTTTTTTTTTTTGATTAACGTTATTTATTTTATTTTGTTCAAAGACATAATCTGACCACAAAACTGTGGTAAATAAATTGTAATGTGTTTATAGTGGCAATATTCAATTCTGTAATGCAAAAGATGAGATTGTTCAACTTGAACTAATTAACCTAATGAAAAGAAAACAAAAGAAGAAGAAAAAAGAAATTCAAAAAAAAAGAGTTTAAGAAATTGTGAAGAATGACATCCGACACTAAGCCAATAAAACTATCTCCTCCATCATAACCCGAACTTGAATCAGGGAAGAAAAAAAAAAAATCGTTGTTAGACACAGGGTACTATTAGTACGAACTTATGCGTAATGTCAAATAAACTGCACTAATTAATAGATATTTTCTTGCAAGTGATAATTCTTATACTGACACTTTTAAGATATGGCCAATGAGTGATATGTTATAGTAGTTATAGAGTCAATAGATTAGTTTACACCCAAATACACTCTGGAGGATATTAACGTGGGTTTTCAACAGTTCAAGATCCTATCGACTTTGGTGGATTCTAAAGTTTATAAAAAGATGGGGCTAGGTATCGTATGATTTGTTACACAATACATTTTTTTTATTTTATTATTTTTTTTTTTTTTTCAAAATTTTCTCCTTGATCATTGAATGAATGGGAACATATTATTGACTTGTTGTAACTGACACCATTGTGTCTGAAAGAAACGAATAGAAATAAAAACCAGATCAAACACACCTCATCTATCCACTTCTATGCGTTACACAAAAGAAAAGAAAAGAAAAGAAAAGAAAAGAAAAGAAAAGAAAAGAAAAGAACAGAAAAACCAGATTAAATAGGTGGTTATGGTTATGGTTATGGATATATTTGTTCCCAGTTGAACCCAAAAGTGGTGAAAATAATAATCAGATTATTTCTCGTTTTGTGATGACTATTTTTTTCAGAAAGCCAAAATTGTACAAACTTTTTTTTTTGTTTTTTTTAACACTTGGTTTTTCTTTTATTTTCTTATACCTTCATATTGAATTGAAATTTTGAGTGTGTCATCGTCACAAGTGTATTCTACTCACCAAGCAATCACCGCAATAACACATATACTCACTTTTTTGTTATATTTATATATACATATATAAGCTTGCAGTTTTTGTGGACGTTTCACGTTGTTTATTGATATAATCGAGAAAGAGAAAAATAAAACATCAAAGCTAAAAATCAAAAGCGACAACAAACAATAAAAAAAACGACAATAAGAAAAGACACTAGTTGAGAAAAAAAAAAAAAAAAAAAAAAAAAAAAAAAAAAAAAAAAAAAAAAAAAAAAAAAAAAAAAAAAAAAAAAAAATAACAAAAACAAAGAAGAGGAAAAATACAGTAAAAAAAAAAAAATTATTCAACATCCATACGAAGTTCTAACTACTATCCTACTGATTAACTTAGTCATTTTCAATTTTATATTACTATCGTTTAGTATATACTGAGTATGAGTGAATCTTCAAACCAGAATCTGAACGATCCTGCTGCTGCTGCTGCTGCTGTTGCTGCTGCTGCTGCTCAAACTCATTACAATACTTCATTACAAAATTCAATCTATCATCAATACCAACAACAACAACAACAACAACAACAACCACTGCAACAACCACTGCAACAATCTTTGCAGCACCACCATCATCTTCCTCAACAATATCAACAACATCTTCAGCAACCTACTCAACAATATTCTTTAAATAATCTCGGTTCATCCACTAGTTCTAATACTAATTCTTTTCACCAACCTCCTCCTCAACATCAACTTCATCACCAACATCCTTTGCCTAATATGTATTTGCAACCAATAAATACCCCACTACAACAACAGCAGCAATACCAATTGCAACAACAACAATATCAAATGAATCCTCAACAACAACATCAAAATCTATTACAAATGCAGGATAATATCCATCATTTGACTTCACATACTCCCCAACCAACACCTCAGCAGCAACTCATTCAACCCATTTTACATCATCATTTACCACAGACTGGTATTCAATCGCATCATCAAACTCCACAACCAACTCCACAACCTCAACAACAAATTCATTCTCAAATTCATTCTCAAATATCATCTCAAATACCTTCACAACAAAACACCCCTCAACCGCAACCACCACAGATGCAACATCTTAATCATCATCTTCATACTCATCATCAAATTGCAAAGAAAAATGATTCTACTAATACTAATGGCAATGGAATACTCAGTCATAATTCATCTCCTTCAATAGATATGCTACCATCTCGTGCACAATCAACCGATATAATAGAAGGTTCAAATAGAAAAGTTGCACCAAGATCTTCCGATTTATTTAGAGTGGGTCCTCCATTTAGTATGACAAAACAACATCATACTGTATATTGTTCATCAAACGACTTGCCAGTTACTCCAATTTTACATTCAAGAGTTGATAGAGGTTTTGAAATTGGAGAACAAGGTTCTTGGATTGGTTATAAACGTAATTATTTTACATTGGTTTCATCATTTACATTACAAGATTTTAATTTTGATAGATTTGTTCATAATAAATTTTATGTTTATGATAAGTCACCTTCATCATCATCCCAACAATTAAATGGTGGTTATTCAAATGGTCATCATCCTCATCCTCATCATCATCAACAGCAGCAGCAGCACCAGCCACAACAAAGAGTAGAAATTAGTTATTTTGCAATTAGATTGGTTGCAAAATGTTCAGATGATGACGTTGCAATATCATTAATTCAACATACTGCAAAAAGAGACAAAGGACCACAATTCCCACCACCAATTTACCCAGCGGTGCCTGGAGATTTACCAGATCATGAAACAGTTAAAGCAAGTTGTAACAAACGTAATGGTAGTAAAATCGAGTCAATGAATAAGATTTTTTACTTTGACCGTACTGATTACTTTAATGATTATTCACAAAAGAAGGAATTGTCAGTATTGAAAAATTATCCAAGTGATTCAATTAGTAGAGTTGCAAGATTTGAAAGAATCCAATTTACAAGTTCAATTAGAGTGAAATCAACCAGCACAACCGCAAGATATTTCACTTTACACGTTGAATTATTGGGTATAATTGAAGATGATAATCAACAAATTCAACCAATTTTATTAGCTTCCAGTGAGTCCCCACCGTTAATTATCAGAGGTAGATCACCTTCAAGTTATCATAAAGATAAAACAAGTGGTTATAGACCGCCTCAAAGCCGCTAATCAGCAATTTGAATATAAAAAAAAAAAAAAAATAACTGTATTTAATTTCAAATCTGTATTTTAAAGAAACCCCTCGAACCCTTCATGGAATCCTACCATCGTATACTCTTTGGTGATCTAAGTATCATAATGAACTTGTTTGATTAATTCTTCCTATAGATAAACATATACTCTTTGGTGATCTAAGTATCATAATGAACTTGTTTGATTAGTTCTTGCTATGGATAAACAAGCTCTTAGGGACTGAGAAAATAGAGGAAATGAAGAGTATAGGTAAGATTCACATTTATATACTTTTTTTAAAACTATCATTTCACATGTGTTGAAACAATAATACTCATCATGTACTGATTGCGATTTTTGCCACAAAACTTTAATTATAACTAAGAAAAAGTTTCACCGTCCACATACAAACATTCTGTTAATTAACTCTGTCACAAAAATCTAATCTAACTGATTATTTTCCGTTCAAACAAGAGTGGTGTTTTACGATTAAAACAATAAAAGCACCAGATACCCCACAGAATTAACTGAGAAGAACTTAAGCACAGTAATTATTTATTGAATAAAATGCTTTCTGATTTTTAATACAAATCAGAAAAGTGATATTTTATCTCTTAAATGTTGTTTTCAAATACCAATCTCTAGAATGAATATTGGTACAAATGGGTAAGGAAATTACGTAATCGATTACCTAAGAAATAATAGGTAATTTATTTTAGTATGAGTTTTGGTTATTTCATGAGAGATCATTTAAAACTTTTCTATCTACAAATAAAGAACAGAAGAAAAAAAAAAAATATCCAACTCATATATATCATTTGATTTATAATCCACTAATATTTATACTATACTCATTCATTGTGTAATCTTTCCCTTATTACACAAGTATTTACAATTATCAATAGAGTGTTTTTTTGTGTGTGTTGTGTGTTTTTTTTTTCTTGCATTCACTTCATTTAGTGTATTATATTTTCATTCATTTCGATTAGGCTACTACCCCAGGCTTTTTTTTTTTTTTTTACAAGGTGTTTTTTAATGTCATCTACTTCACAACATAATACCGCTAATATCACAGCTGCTGCAGCTTCGGCGTCAAATAAATATAATAATGATTCAATAATACCGTCTTCGTCAATAATTCAACAGAAACTTTATGGAAATATACCCACAGTTGGTCATTATTCAAATGACCAATCGACGCCGATCGAAGATGTAAAAATTATTGACAAACGACTGATTCATTATATTCTACTAAGCGGTATTGCTGGCGGTTTAGCAGGAAGTGCAGCGAAGACGTTGGTTGCACCACTAGATCGTATAAAAATTTTATTTCAAACTTCGAATCCAGAATTTATAAAGTATAGAGGTACATTTCATGGGTTTCTAGAAGCGGGTAAAAAGATATGGTTTACCGATTCATTTTATGGTTTGTATCAAGGACATTCAGTTACGTTGTTGAGAATTTTTCCGTATGCTGCGATAAAATTTGTCACATATGAGCAAATCCGAACATTATTAATACCCAATGATCATTATGAGACAGCAGCAAGACGATTTATGGCCGGTAGTTTATCTGGATTGTGTTCAGTTTTTTTCACATATCCATTAGATTTAGTTAGAGTTCGATTAGCTTTTGAAACTAAAAATTTACAACATTTAAATATTCATCCTCAACATCAAGATTTCATGCAGCAACATAAGGGCAGATTAGTGAATACCGTATGGACAATTTTCCAAGAAAATCCCCCGGTTGGTTCAAATGATCCTAGATGGTTAAAATTTATGAGAAAAATTTCACCATTAAATGTACAACATTTATCAAATTTTTATAGAGGATTTGCACCGACTATATTAGGAATGATACCGTATGCGGGTGTATCATTTTACACTCATGATTTATTACATGATATCTTGAGATCAAAGTATTTAGCACAATTGACTGTCCAATCCACCCCGAATCATCAAAATAATTCAATTGTATTGAATAATAATTCCAAACTGTCGAGAGAAAACCGGGCCCCACTCAAAGCATATGCACAATTATTTGCTGGTGGGTTAGCGGGGTTATTTTCTCAATCTGCAGCTTATCCATTTGAAGTTATTAGAAGAAGAATGCAAGTTGGAGGTGCAGTAAATGAAGGACAATTTTTATCATTTAAAAGAACCGCAAGAATGATATATAAAGAAAATGGATTCCGAGGGTTTTTCGTGGGATTGAGTATTGGATATATGAAAGTTGTGCCCATGGTTGCATGTTCATTTTTTGTATATGAACGAATGAAGAAATATTTAGGTATATAAAACAAAATTAGACATTATTTATTTATTTATTTATATTATTATTTACAGAATGAAGGGTTTTAGAAGAACCACCACCATTTTTTACCACCTGGTCGAGTACCGAATTTACTTGAACTTGCTGTGACATCTTTTATGCCCTTTTTAGACAAATCTTTAGCTAATGTAGCAGCAGCAGTAGTTGCGAATTTATCAGTACCAATTCTAAAGCCCCACGAACGTAATATTCTAACAATTGCTGGTGTTACAGCAGCTGTGATTGGCAATCTAATTACAATTAATGATTTATGTAATCCATAAGCAATTGCAAATTCAGTCCATGAAAATTGACTTAATATTATATGTAAAAAGCTTGGATTTTGTGGTTTATTAATATCCCCTGGTTGATCTTGTTTATTTATCTCATTTTCAATTTTTGAAATTTCTAGTTTCTTTTGCAACTCTTCATTTGATAAACCATATCCAAAAAATTGTTTAACTTTATTTTCATAATATTCAATTTTTTCTTGACCTGCTGAATGAACTATTAGATAACAGATTGGTAGATCGATTAAGGATATTCCAAGATATACACCAAGAGCAGGATATCCATATTCTTTCATTAAAGCTTTGATGCCTCTGGGTCTTGGTCTTGATGTAGTGGTTGATTGAAGTCTAATCCTGCTGAATAACCTCGGTATATATCTTGTAGTTCTAAACATAGCAGTTAATAAAAAGATCCGTTCTCTCTCGTTTTTTTTTTTTTTTTTTTTTTTTTTTTTTACCTCGTATCGTAATTAAGAGTTTTTTTGTTCTTTTTATCAGAATACAAGTTGATTTATTATTCTATCTAAAATTACTGTAATATAATTCATCTTGGAATCTAGAATTGACCAATTCAATAACTTCCCTTGAATACACATCTGTTAGTGCTTCACCGCCTATTAATACTCTTTTTTCATGGTTTCTTTGTTCATCTTTGGTCATTACCACCACATTTTGTAAACTTAGTGGTTTTGAACGATCCCATATCGATAAGGTTAATCTTGTTGAATAATTTGAAATTGGAGACTTTCCCCTGAACACTTCTTCTAATAGATAGTTTGTATCAGTTATAGACAATTTAACTTTTGCTTCATTCATTCCGATTCTTTGTTGTTGGCCAGCAATTGATTGTAATAGATCATCATATACTTTATATCTATTTTTACCTTCGATTGGCTCGATTGGATAATTGGAAACCTTGGTTAAAATGTATGTTGCGATTGCTAACCCAAACATCCCAGGCATAGTTCCCAACACGGGTAAAATTCTTACTCTGAAATCTTTAAGGGCACTCAATTGATCAACTTGTCCCTTTTCAAATTCGTCTTGTGGTAATGGCAACAATTTTGCTTTTCTTGGATCTGGTTTTTCGGCAGAAAATATCACTGGTATACCTTGTACAATACCTCTTTTTTTCAAAGTGATTCGAATCTTTTTCATTAATGGATCTTCTTCGGTTTTTGAAATATCGCCAAGATTAATTCTTGTTGGGTCTGATTTCGTAGCTGCTCCTCCACTCAGTATGATTGGTATTTTTTCATTATGGCAAAAGGTTAATAAGTCACATTTGGTATCTAAATTATCAATACAATCAACGACAAATGTTGGATTAAAATCATTACCGTAAATCAATTCTCTACTCGATTGTAAATTCCATAATTGATTAACTGCGTCTATTTTGATCCAGGGGCACACTTGCAATAAATGTTGTTTCAAACATTCAACTTTTGATATTCCAACATCTTTCAAAGTTGCAACCGCATGACGGTTCAATGAACTGAGTGAAACTTGGTCAAAGTCTATAATACGTAAATTTTCAACACCCGATCTTGCCAACATGGTAGCTACCCAAGATCCAACACCGCCAGCACCAACAACGATAATTCGTTGATTACGTACGTTTGTCATACCGTCTTGAGTTAGAAATGCATAATTTCTTGCCAATTGTTCACGTATCAATTCTTCTGAGTACTCATCTCGTTCAACTTTCTTTGGTGGTTGTTTCTTTGTGATTACTTCCTTGTTACGATGATGATGATATGTCTCCACTAATCCGATGGTTATAGCAGCAGTGGCTATTACGGATAGTATTAGATTTCGAGTTGACATTAATAAAATAACTTTATCAATTTTTCTAGATGTCTACGAGATGAGAGAGAAAAAAAATATATATATTATGGAGATCTACTTACTGTACATTTAATTAACCCATTTGGATCAGGTGAAGGATAAAATAAATCATTATTATCCTTTATACCTTTCCATTCCAAATTGTACAATATGTAATGCTTGTTAGGTAAAATGTATGTAACAGTTTCAACTTGTTTGTTTACAGCTAATATTTTCTCACTCATATTATACATGGTAGCTTGAACACTTTTGGAGTTTTCAGTGCAGAATAAATTCAAAGTGATCCATTTAACTGATTTATAAGTCATATCAAACAATGTTCTATTTGAAAGAATTTCATCCAAGTTTGCAATATTGTATGACCAAGAAACATCGATATCAGTCGATAAGATACGATCCTCGGTGGGTTTCAAAGTAGTATAATCACATAGATTGAAGCCATAAAACATTGAGCCAGTGCTTTTCAAAAGTGTTAAATCTTTGATCGACGAGAATAAAGATATGTTTTTAGTTGGTTTATCGTAGATTAATTGAGTTCTTCTAGTTTCCAACCCTCCATGTTGAAAAGAATGGTCATGAGGCTTACCATTCAATTCAATTCTATTCCATAATGTTTGAGTTATGTCGATTTCGACATTTTCAATCTGAGAATACTTGGTTGTGAAATGTTGAACTAGATGAGTTGCAAAACATTCAATTGGCCAGACATTTTCAGTTTTGGCTTCGACTAAAATTGTGTTTTTAACGGTGTCAGTAGGGATAATTGAGGAATTATCAGCGTTGGTGTATGAATCGTCGAATTTACCCTTTAGCAACACTTGGACATTTGCTTCTAACACATCTTGAATTGAGGGATTCGATGAATCTTTTCTAACTTTGAGAAACTTGACATTTGATTTACCATAAGAAGAAGTGGTTAATAACATTGTATATTAAAAAAAAAAAAAGAAATAGAGGGAAATATTAAAATATTTATACATTTTGTTATCTTATCAGTTGAAATTAGCGATAAGCAAAAAAAAAAAAAAAAAAAAAAAATTAATAATCTCATAATAATAAGAAGAATTTAGATGAGATAATTAGTTATAAGACTAATTAAAGAATAATACTGGAGAATACACAAATATTTGTAATTGTAGAGATAATATTCATTACATCTTTATGTATGTATACACACACCTTGAAATATCTCATATTACCATTATATATTGATACAGATCTCTCGGAGAAATTTACGAATCACTAATTTATATTTCACTACACTTGTTTCTTTTCGTCAATTCCAGGTATATCATTTTCAATTTCATTGTTATCTTCTTTTACCTCTTGAACATCTTTGAATCTTAAATTTTTCAACCTTCTTGGTGATTCAGTCTTTGATTCAACCACTTGGTCCACTTTGTCATCAGTTGTTGAATTGTCGAATATTAATTCAGCAGTTCTAATCCACCTTCTTCTTCTTGTATATTTCGAAAAGGTATCTTCAGTACTTGGTTTCTTCCAAGTGTTATCAAAATATATAAACCCTTCGTCTTTGTCTGGATTTGCAGTTGTTTTATTTCTTTTCGAGTTTGGTAATGTTATCGCGCCGTCATTTGTTAAATCCAATCTCCAAGTTTTATCGACCCATCTCCATGTCGCGCCTGGAATCTTTGAATCCGACTCTGTATTCTCCAAAGTATTTGGCAATTTAAACGTATCAATACTCGAACTTTCATTTAAAAACTCATCAGTCCATGATGTACGTTCATAGGATAATAAATTTGACGTCCATCCAATACCCAACCATCTTCTTTGATTTTCGTAAATCACATAAGTGAATCTAACTGGTTTACAAGACTTTTGATGTTCATTTGTATTATTTTGTACTTTTGCAAATGCGGCGGCGAACAATGAATGGTTTTTCGTTTTGGATAAATCCAACCCAGTTAAATAAAAACAAACCAATCTAACAATTTTAATCTTCCACAAAATTCTTCTTGTGACAATAGAATATGGTGAATGATAAGTTAATAAATACAATCCCGTTGCTAATAATATTGTTCTTGGTTTGATTAATAAAAAGGTAATAATTAAATAAATAGGCGTTAAAAATAAAGTAGTAAATAATAATCTTTTAATATCATAAGGTGTCAATGACAAGGATGTGATTGGTTGCAATAAAATATCAGCTTTTATACAAGTTGAAGTCAATGTTTGGATAATAACATCCAACGTTGGATTTGTTTTAGTTTCTTCAATGATTTTATTATTCAAAATTGAATAAAATGCAATCACAAACACAATAATCAAATGTCCAAACCAAGTGATCAACGACTCGAAATATAAAATAATCAAGGAATATACAGATATGAAAATGACATTGATCCAATAATTCTCATTTGTCCAAGTGATGATCGATAGGAATTTATTGAAAATTAGTAAATAAGGATATGAGGAGACTAACGCTTTTGACACCGAAGGAGGGGTCGATGATAATAATGGAGATGATTGTGGTGATTTATGTTTGAGATTTGTTTTTTGATCCGCAAAGTTTGCCCTTACTTCGTCACAAGTGGCATTGATAGTTGCTTGTGGTGATATGTTGTCTTCAGACATTGAAGTCTTGCGTGGATGGTTCAACTCATTCTCGTGTAGATTGAAATCCTTTGACATATTTAACTAAGCAATGATTCAATTGGTATCAATTTAAATTGATTTTTTTTTTCTTCTCAGAAATAATCTGATTGCAAAAAAATGGAAAGATTTTGTTTAATTTGAGATTGGGTAAGTTTATTGAAAGATTTATTTTTTTTCAAAGTTGTCATTACAACGAAATAAAACGATTCGTCAAATATTTATATGCTGAAAATTGAAATAGTAGGTTTCTAAATTTCAAAATGTTTAATCTTAATCTATCCGAGTTTTTAATACTCTATATGAACGTAGATATCCCCAGAAACAATGACAAAAACGAAACAAAGCAAAAAAACGTACACCTACAAAAAATGATAAAAACAAAACAAAGCTAGATATCCCACAGATAAAGGGGAGACAAAAAGCTGGATATCCCACAAACAATGATAAAAAACGAAACAAGAAAAGAAAAGGCTCAAATTATTGTAATGTTGGCATCAATTGGAAAAGACGTCTTTCAGCGTATCTAGTAATCAATGAAAACAAAACAAAGCTAGATATCCTAATAAAGGCGAGACAAGAAAAGAAAAGGCTCAAATTATTGTAATGTTGGCATCTATTGGAAACGACGTCTTTCAGCGTATCTAGTAATCAATGAAAACAAAACAAAGCTAGATATCCTAATAAAGGCGAGACAAGAAAAGAAAAGGCTGTCACGTTCTAATTCTATTTCCGATTAGTTATGAACAGGATGGATATTGTACTTATGTGCAATTACAATACCATCAATTAACACTTAACCTCTATGTACGGTTTTAGCTTTTATTGAATACTTGACTTGATGATGCAGACACTCTCTATTTGTTTGTATTGAGTTGTATCAATAAGGTGTTAACTTAGATTAAATAATATAATAGCTTCAGATAATATATATTTTAGTTAGTTCTTAACTAACCTTGGATATGCTTAATTTCTATATAATAAAATTTTTCCCACTTTAATGAGTAAAG
>JAJMBM010000241.1:0-18378 GCA_030565325.1 Insectozyma coleopterorum
ATAATAATAATAATAATAATAATAATAATAATAATAATAATAATAATAATAATAATAATAATAATAATAATATTAAACTAGATATACCACATGAAATTCTAAGTTTGATTGAATTAAGACTAGGTACTATTGACATTTATGATAATGTACCAAGTTCAACATGGAATAAATTCCTAAGTTATATGAATATATTAGGAGAAAGAGAAATAGGAACCAGTATGTTAAAATTATCAATATTAAACGTTAGACCAGATCCTTCATTAGTGTCAAGTGAATCAATAATGAAGATTTCAATATTACCTTTAAGATTACATATTGATCAAGATACATTGGAATTTTTAACTAAATTTTTAAATTTTAAAGATTCAAGATTTGAATTGCCTCCAGATGAAGTTATTTATTTACAAAAATTCGAAATGAACCCAATTAAATTGAAAATAGATTATAAACCTAAAAAAATCGATTATATAGGATTGAGATCTGGTAAATCAGTTGAATTTGCAAATATTTTTACACTAGATGGATCGAGTATAACATTACCAAAAGTTGAATTATTTGGAATATTGGGATTTACAAGATTGGGTAAAAATTTAGGATATAAATATTTACCAATTTTCCAATCCACACAAATTTTTGGAATTTTATCCGGGTTATCCCCATTGCGATCAGTTGTTAATATTGGTGGAGGATTTAAAGACTTGATTGCAATCCCATTAAATGAGTATAATAAAGATGGACGATTTTGGAGAAGTCTACAAAAGGGAACAACATCATTTGCAAAGACTACAGGATATGAACTTTTAAATCTTGGTGTTAAATTAGCTTCTGGAACTCAAGTTTTATTAGAACAAAGTGAAGAAATGTTTGGAGGGAAAGGGTCATTAGCAAGAAATAAAAAAATACGAAGATATTCTTCTTCATCCGAAGAACAAGAAGATTTAAATCAATTTGATCAACGGAGTTTATTAATTAGTTCACAGATTCTAAATAAAAAATCAACAAATTACATAACTAATAATCAAAATCAAACTTATTCGAATTTAGAAATCGATGATGATGATGAAGAAGAAGAAGAAGAGAAGAAATTGATGAAAAAATCAATATTTTTATTACCCAATGAGTCAAATATTAATTTTGAAGAATTGAATGAAGATGAATTGGAAGAAAAATTGATTAGTTTATATTCAAATCAACCAGAGACTATAAAACAGGGATTGAAATTAGCTTATAAATCAATGGGATCTAATTTGAACGTCACTTTACAACAATTGAAAAAATTGAAAAAAGAAATTGATAAATCTGAATCTGTACAAGAATCATTTATAACAATAGTCAAGAATTCTCCAATTATTTTAATCAGACCAATGATTGGCACCACAGAAGCATTATCTAAAACTTTGATGGGATTAAGTAATAAAATCGATTCGAAACATATGATTGAAAATAGGGATAAATATAGAAATGATAGTGATTGATTAATATACATACTACTGACTTGGAACTATAAAACAGTAAGATATGAAACAACGTGGTCACACGAGTCGTTAATTGATTGACCTTTATATTTTATACCGTATCTTCGCAAAGGTTAAAAACATCAATTGCAAATGAATAAGTAGGTAGCCGTTGGATGTATGTCGCCTTTGTTTCAAAATGTTATGCAAATGGGATAAAAAGAAACGGAGAAGGAGAAGAGGAAAAAGAAATTTTTTCGCATTGTTAAGAAAATTGACACATTCAGGATTGTCATACGAGAGAGAAAGTGAAAGAAAGAGAGAGCTCAATAAGAAAAGTTGAAGTATTATAATACCAAGAATTAAATTAATTAACCTCCCAACCAAGTATGAATTTCACGCTCTCACTAGTTAGTTACTGAGGTTTTTCCTTGACTCGTTTGAATAGAGTCTTATAATATATTTTAATCAACAAGGAGCAGTGTGTGTTAGCCGTAGTAGTAGTTTGTATAATGTTTAAAGTAAGGTACATATAGTTATACGAATATGGATATCTAGGTGAGTACTTGCTTGCATACACCCTCATAGATTATCACTAACTGCTCCGACTTTGACTCTGGATTAAAGCTTGTCATTATCTATATCGACATCAAACATCAGGCGGTATGTTTTCCACCCTTCTGTGTAATAATTGTCAGATCCATCGACATTGTACAAAGGAAAAACTACTGCATATAACCAGAATAAAAAAAAAAAGAAAGAAATTTTTTTTGCAGTAATTTAGTATTCATATACAAAAGATTTACGTACATTATGCAATTATAGATAAGTAGAGATTGAACGATGATGACATAGTTAAATTGGTGATGATCTGAAAATTTTTAGTATTTCGTGCATTGGAAGGGACAATTTATAATGTTTCAAATACTATATATTTAGGCTTCTGTCTTATCAATAAATATTGTTCCACTTCCTCTTTCTTTTCTTTCTTCTGTTTTCTCTTCTTTCTCTAGATATATTCAAAAATATCCAACGTCTATGCCATATTAAAAGTGATAAAACATAATTAATAACCCATTAACGTTACCAAATTCATATAAACGTCACTTAATACTACTATTATCTTCATTTTTTTTCATATGTCCAAGTTACATTCCAACGATTCCATAGTGGGAACCGAGTCAGAAATTAAAATCGAAACTGATTTTCAACAACGTTCTTCATCTGATTTGGAATTTGGTAAAGAAAAAAGCCGTACTGAATTTACATCTCATGATTTATCAGTCGATTCAAACATTGAAGCTATTCAATCAGAATCTAAAAAAGATCGTTTATGGAGACAATTCAAAACCAGATTTCCTTATTATAAATTGGGATTTCATGTATTAATAGGATGTTTTTTCACAGCATGGTGGTTATCTATTGTTATACAAGAAAAACATAGACATCAATGGTTAATTCCAACTGTTTTATGGGGTATGATCATGGTTAGATTGATTACATGGCATTGTAGAATTTTGAGTTGGATTTTGTCAAAAGTTAAAATTGTTTGGGATTATGTAACCGATTTAATTTATATAAAATTATTACCACAAAGATATCAAAGATTAATTGTTGGTGGTGTAATAACAACCAGTGTTATATTGTTAGGTGCTTTCATACCTTCTGAAACTGAATTTTCAAAAAGACCAGATAGAGCGGTTTCATTTTTCGGTTTAGTCGTTGCTATACTAGGATTATTTATCACATCAAAACATCCAAAAAAAATTCAATGGAACACTGTCATTGGTGGTATGTTAATGCAGTATATTATTGCTTTATTTGTTTTAAGAACTAAATGTGGGTTTGATGTTTTTAATTTTATAAGTACTTTAGCAAGAGAATTATTAGGATTTGCAAAAGATGGTGTTATCTTTTTGACTAATAGAGAATGGGCTTATCAACCATATTTCTTTTTCACTGTTTTACCATCAGTCGCATTTTTCGTTGCTTTTGTTCATATTTGGTATTATTATGGTGTTATTCAATGGTTTATTTCAAAATTTGCTTACTTCTTCTTTTGGGCATTAAGAGTTTCTGGTGCTGAAGCAGTTACCGCAGCCGCATCACCATTTATTGGTATTGGTGAAAGTGCAATTTTAATCAAAGATTTAATGCCATATTTAACCAAAGCTGAAATTCATCAAGTAATGACATCAGGATTCTCAACAATTTCAGGTGCTGTTTTGGTTGGATATATTGGTTTAGGATTGAATCCACAAGCATTGGTTAGTTCATGTGTCATGTCAATTCCTGCTTCCTTGGCAGTTTCAAAATTAAGATATCCAGAAACCGAAAATCCAATCAGTAGTGGTAAAGTCATGTTACCAAAACAAGCCGAAAAAGAATTAGAAGATAATAAACCACATAATGTCTTACAAGCTTTCAGTAATGGTGCTACCTTAGGTTTAACTATTGCCGGTACTATGTTGGTTCAATGTATGTGTATTATTGCAATTATCGCATTGGCAAATGGTATTTTAACCTGGTTTGGTAATTATTGGAATATCGATCATTTAACTTTAGAATTAATGTTATCATATTTATTATATCCAATTGGGTTCTTATTGGGTACTCCAAGAGATGAAATCTTACACATTTCAAAATTAATGGCTTATAAATTTGTTCAAAATGAATACGTTGCTTATAATTTATTAATGAATGAAGCTCCATATAACGAAATGTCAAAAAGAGGTATCTTAATTGCTACTTTTAGTGTTTGTGGTTTCGCAAATTTGGGTTCTTGTGGTATAACTTTATCAGTCTTGAACACTTTGACTAATTACTCAAGATCAAATGAAATTAGTTCTTGTATAATGTCATCACTTTTCTGTGGTGCTATTGCTACTTTATTATCTGCTTGTTTCGCAGGTATGATCATGCATGACCTTAGTAATTTTAATTTATAATGATTATTTTTCTTTAGGTATGATATTTAATGTATATTATTATTATTAATTATTTTTTTTTTTTTTTTTTAATTAAAACTGAAAATAAGTTTTTGCATCAATGAGGATATTGTACTTGGTAGCGGGTTTTTTTGGATACAAATTTTGTAAAACGATTGATCTAGATACAACCCTGTATAAAATATCAATATATAAAAAGTTACGTATTAAGAAGAATTAGTCTTTATGGTATTTGTTGTTGTTGTTCTCATAGTTTCAACTTTCAAATTGGAGGACAAGTCATGTAGTTTCTAGCTTAATCCAAACTGTGTCTATTGTTTGATTGAAGTAAAATTTACTTGAATGGTATATTTTAGTTGTTTATCGTGGTTTCAGAATCTCTACATCAACGAGATGAGAATAACTTTGAAATTACTAATATTAAAAATATGATACTTTGTTACAAAATAAAAACTTATTAATCGCATATTTAAAAAACCCATACTCGACGCAGTTTCACATATCACTATATTTACAAGTTTGGGTTAAAATACTTGTATATCAATCATTTTGCAACCATTAGAAATAATGTTTTTTTTTTTTTTTTTTTTTTTTTTTTTTTTTTTTTTTTTTTTTTTTTTTTTTTTTTTTTTTTTTTTTTTTTTTTTTTTATGATGATAAAAGAAAAATCCATAATGAAAGTCATATTACCCGTCATCAATATCGATACCGACCCAGAAGTTTTATTATTCGACATAGATGTGATTAAATATCTAAGAACGGAATTAAACATCCTTGGAGTTTTAACGGGTACTTTACAAAGTTTCCCACAACAAAATATATTCCTTTCAATACCTTTAAAATTAATAATATGGGAAATCATCTGGCTAATCGAAACCCATAATGCAATATTGTTAGATACAAAAAAATATCGAAATCTTAAAATGCAGAACACACCAATTCGGAATGAAAATCTAACTGATAATATGATAATTCTTCCAAATTTAGATAAATCGAAAAATGAATACTCTGTACTAGATTCCCAAATTGATGTTAAAACTTATATCACTAATTATATGAAAAATTCAAATTTGACAATTTCAAAATTAATGAATAATTATAAATATTTCAAGTATTTACAAAACCATGGTTATTTTGTTAATCCAGGTATAAAGTTTGGAGGAGATTTAGTTGTATATCCCGGAGATCCATTAAGATATCATTCTTATTCAATTATAAAATTCAACTTTTGCGATATTGATGAAATAGTAGTCGGTGGTAGATTGGCTACTAATGTGAAGAAAAATATGATATTGATAGGTTACGAAGAAGAAAAGAATACAGAGTTTAATGAAATTGATGATGAAATGATTAATGAATTATATAAAGATGATGAACCTTTGACTTTTTCAATTGAGTGGTCTGGATTCGGCTAATATAGAAAAAATTCCAATTTAGTAACAACATTTTCTCTAAAAACAATCTATATAAAAAAATTTAAATTTCATTAAACTTGAAATGATTTTTTTTAAATTTAAACCACGTTGATTTAGTCTTTTGATTTAAACTAATTTGCAAATCATTCATTAAATCAATTGAATAACGAACAATATTACTATTCTTTATCAATTCATCATCAAAATGTTTCTTCTTTCCCTTTTTATGTGGATGATGATGATTATTGTTTTTACTTTCCCAAACACGATCTTGTACAATTGTTCCATTAACAGCTTCAACAAATCTTTTATAACCTTGTTCATATGGTCCAAAATGCACTTTTGAAAAATATTCGGTTATTAAATTACCATTTCCATGATTTCCATTATTAGATAGTATAAAATGTGAATTACCATCTTGTTTAACTTTTTGGAAAATACCACCCAATTTATCAATTATCATATCGATAATTGTAGTTTGAATGATTTTAACATCATAATCAACCAAGAATTCACCTTCATTTTCTCCAATATGTTTTTCATGTTGATTGATTGAGAGTAGTAATGGATAACTTTCTGAATTATTATATCCATAAATTGTATTAAATGGTAAATTATGAGGAGGTTGTTTTCCATCATGTCTTTTACCCCTTTTAAATAGATGTGGTTCTTGATGTTCTGGAATATCATTATTTTGAATCAATATTGAACTTGAAGAATGTCCAACATGAACAAATTGTTGTGAATCACCAAATCTAGCATAATTTTGCACATTTGAAATTTCACCTTTTGTATATGAACTAATCGTAGTGTTTAAAATTTCTCCATTAGTTAACGTGAAATTAATATTGCTAATCAATTGAGCTTGCATAATCCCTGAAACAATTTGTTGAAATGTATGAGTAAAAGGTGGTGTAAAAGCAACAACTTTACCTCTATTATTATGATCAATATTTAAAATTTCACCCTTTGCATCTACAATATTTGATGATTCATAAGTTAATAAATTTGCAGAAGTAATCCAATTTTCATTAACAAAATTATCATCATCATGACCAGTTTCACCCAATCCATTACTGATCTCAATTTCTAAAATTCGTTCTTCATCTTTAGAATCTTCCCATAATAAAGGCAATAAAGCAGTAACATCAATATTGATAGCCGGAACATCAAATGCAGAAGTTGAAACAACTGGTGACCATAATGCAGGTGAAATACCACCGGTGAAAATAACAGGTTGTGGAGTTTGTGTACCAATCTTTTCACCATTAAAATAAAGATTTAAAAACCTTAATGGACCTTTACCAATAAATTCATTATTTTCTTCTTTAAAAATTTTAGTATATTGATCAAGCACATTTGTATACCAAAATTCTTCTGCCGCATTACCAGATGTAAATACCGATACTGTTAAACGTGTAGTATTTTTAGAAACTGTTGGTAATTGAACATTAATCTTTTTTGATGCTAAATAAGCTACTGGTGGTTGATCATTTTCATTGAATACTAATGGGAAAACTTTGTCTGCTGGCTTAGAAGTAAGAAATAATCTTTGGTGAGGTGATGGTGGTGGTAAATGTTGTGGATCTTTAGAATGTTTTGAATGTTTTGGGTGTTTTGGATGCTTTGAATGTTTTGGATGTTTTGGATGTTTTGGATGTTTTGGATGTTTTGACTTTTCAAAATTTTTATGTCTTTTATGAATACTTTCATTATCTAAATCTGAATCTGAATCTACATCTGCATCTAAATTGTCTTCTTTTTGTCCCTTCCCATGTTTCCAGTTAAACATATTAAATTTATTAAATTTATGATGTTTACCATGACAATCTTTTTTACCTTCTTTAAATAAACCAACATCTTTGTGATTTCTCAATTCGGGTAAATCTTTATCTTCATGTTTTCCATGTTTTCCATGTTTCTCTTTATGAGCATTTTCTTTTCCATGTTTTCCATGTTTCTCTTTATGAGCATTTTCTTTTCCATGTTTTCCATGTTTCTCTTTATGAGCATTTTCTTCATGATCGGTACCATTATGGCGTGGGGAATGTCTTTCATAAAAATCAGCTTCTAATGTAATTTCAAATTCACCAGTAAGTTTATCATTAACTATATTATCCAATTGTAATAAAATTTGATTTTTTTCATATTTTTTAAATAAATTAGCATATGATGAAACATCTTTTTTGAAAATTGAGTAAACTTTGTTATTTCCCGGCTCAATAGTCGAAGTTCTCCACACTTGTGCACGATTAATAAATAAATTAGCCAATCTATCAAACTGAACACCAGAAACTGAAGTATGTAAAGTCAATACAACTGCATTGAATGATAAATTCAAAGGCGGGGTAAATTCAACAATGGCAGGTTTATTATAAGAATTTGCAAAAGTATGTTTAATTAAAGTTGTATGATATTTTGATTCTCCATAGAATGGACCAGGTATATAAGGATAACTAACTTGAATAACTTGTTTTTCTGATTTATTTGATTCTTGTTGAGTTTGAACAAAATCAATTAACTTATTCAAAGGTAAACGATTAAATGTGTTAGTTAAATTTTCAGATTTATGATGACATTTAAAATCAATTAATGAATTAATATTAAAATCAAAATGTTGTGAAATGATAAAAAAAGATAAATAAAACCCAGCAATAATAGATAAAAATTGAAGTACTCGTTTTGACCATTTTGGAGGTTTAATAATTGAAGCTTGTGCTTCAAGTTTTTGATTTTCCAAGTCTAATAATTTCTTCTTTTCATCTAAATAAACAACAACAACATCATCATCATCATCGTGATAGTTATCTGTACAACAAGTAGTACTTGAAAGTTCACTTTCTGAATCATCATCTTCTTGTGGCAAGGCTATTTGTTGATTGTGTGGTGGTTGACCGTAGTTCAACATATTTGAAATTGACCAGTCCTTAATACGATAACTCATAGTAAAAGAAACGTATTTAATAAAAAAGATATTATTATAATCATTGGTGTTGCAAAATGCTATATATATATATAGAGTATTATATTATGTTACTAGTTATAATATTTGTGGGTAGTGCAGAGTACAAACCTGCATACACCACCACCACCCCCTTTATTAAGTTATATCATTATTATTATTTTGTTCTGCGTCATTATGTTAAATAACTAAATAACACACTTTACTTTACTGGTCAAATCCCGAACGGTATCTAGATAAGTATATAATAATCACACTTGCACGACCCAAGGCTTATAAAAATATTCACTTAACAGTGAGGTTAATAAATAATTTCTATAATACTATAACCACTCCCCAAATCCCCCATTTTATATAATTCCCAACCATATTTTCTATATACAACTGCATACTTGTTAGTAGCAGTAGTAGTAGTATGTTGTTCACTGATCGGTTCAAAGTCTAGATTAAAACAAGCTTTCTGTTTCTTATTTTGTTATTTTTATTTTTATTTTTCGGTTTCGGTATTTGGATTACAAAGATTTGGTTAGTCACGTGTTATCTTTTTATTAGTGGTAGAATCTCTCTATATAATTATAGTAATACCTTTTTCTATATATTGACATTTTGAAATCTACCTTCCAATTGTTTTTGTTCTTTTATATAATTCAATGTTTTCTTGAAATTATTAATTGCTTTCTTTAATACTATACTTTCATTCATCTCATCTCCATCTTCATTATCACTGTTATTATTGTTGTTGTTGTTGTTGTTGTTGTTGTTGTTGTCGTTTTCTTTTTTGTTTTCTTCTTCTGCTGTATCGTCTTCATTTTGTTGTTCTTCTTCTTCTTCTTCTTGTTCTTGTTCATCTTGTAAATTATCTATATTAGTTTTGATTAACTCAATTAATCCATTTAAATATTTATAATCAATTAACTCATTACCATAAATATTAAACATTAAACATCTATTTAGAATTTCAATGAATAATTTTAATGATAAATATGGATCCATACATGAATCAGCAATACGTAATGATTTTTGTAAACATTCTAATACACGCTTGCCATCACGATACAATAACACTTCGTCAATCTCCACTTCCCCTTCCTCTTTGTTATTTTCTTCTTCTTCTTCTTCTTCTTCTTCTTCTTCTTCTTCTTTGTTATTTTCTTCTTCTTCTTCTTCTTCTTCTTCTTCTTCTTCTTCTTTCTTTTCCGTTGTTTCTTTATCTGCTTCTTCGATCATCGTACTTGATTTTTCTCCATTTGGAAGCAAAGTTTCATTCCACCACCATAAATTAGAACACGAATATACGGCTCTACACTGATCCTGCTTTTTCAATAATTTTGAACCTTGTAAAGTTAATTTTATTATTAATTCTTCATATTGATCTTTTGTTAAATGTCTAGTTTTAATTATACTATTAAGTATTGAAATAATAGATTCAAAAGCAATTGAACCTCCATTTAATGAATCATATGGATTAATAACATTTTTCTTCTTCTTTATTGAATGAAATAAATTTTCTTCATAAATTACAAAAGTTTGATTAAAAATTTCAAAACTTATTTGATTTAATTTTAATTGATCAGCTACATTTGCAATATTTAAATAAATTTTTAAAATTTTTAAACTTGAAAATTCTTGATGGTGATTATATAATTCTTCAACTATAACTGATAAATTTTTAAAATTTGATATTATAACATTTATTTCATTTGGTTTATAATATCCATAAATCTTTAAATTAATTAAAATTTTTGATATTAATGTTGGATATGTAAATATAATATTTTCAAAATTTTTATTTAAATATCTTTTTCTAATGTGTAATAAATTTGAAATATTTTTCAATACATCTTTATCATTTTCAATTAATCGAATTATTTTACAAATTTTCTCTTGTATTTCTAAAAATTCAAGTGTGATTAATTTTTCATCATTATTAATTTTAATTGTTTTAGTGATACCTAAATTCTTTGCCGTATCCAATTTACTTGGACTTTCTTTTATTAAAACTAATAAATATTTGAAAATTGAATCAATTTCGGAAATTTCTTTTAATGGTTCATTAATCGATAATAGTTTATCTATTATACAAAGTGATATTTTCTTTTGTAATGATTTGTTTTGTAATTTTTGATAAAAATCATAAAAATTTTCCAATTTAAATATGATATAAATTGTTGATTTTGGGTGATTTATAGGTTCAATTAATAATCTAAACCACATTTCTTCATCTTGATTACTTGTTGTTGTTAGATTTTCGCATGCATATTTATAAATTTTATTTAAATTTATAAAATTATTACAATCATAACTTAATGATAGATTAATAAATGATTGTAATAAATTTGAATGTTCTTCAATTGGTATTGTTGGATCTAGTTCATTTAAATTTAAATAAAATGTCCAAAATTGATTAAATATATCTTTACCAGTTTCATTTCCATTTTCAATTTCATCATTATAATTTACAAATTTATCAATTAAAGTTTCAATCAATTCTGATTTTCTTAACATTGGATGCAAATTTAAAAAAACTTGTAATAATTCATTTAAAGTATTTATATGAAATTCAATTGGGAAAATTTGGATTATTACATCAATTAAATAACTTTGAGCTAAATGATCTTTACATTGAATAATTTGTTCGGTTATAATAGGAAATACTTTATCTTTATAATAATCCACAGAAGAAAATTTATAATTTAAATCTTGATAATCGTCAATAATTTGTGATAATCTAACTAAATTTGAACCAACTAATATTTTTAATTCTTTACGTTCTTTATATCTAAGTTCTCGTTCACTTGAATGTCCTTGATGTTGTAATCTAACCCATAATTTATTCATTTCAATAAAGTTTGAAATCAAAAATTCAACAGTTTCGTTTAAATCACCTTCGGATTTAAAAGGTAATAAATTTTTAGTTCGTTGACTAAGATAATATCTCAAAAACAATCCACGAATTGGATGTTGTACACCATGGCACATTTCAATCATATCCTTCATTAAAGCTTTGACTGGAGCTCCTTCCAATGACATATATGTAGTTCCAATATTAATCATCATATATAATCTTGGTATAATATTACCTGAATATTGTACAATTTCATATAAATCAGCTAGAAATTCCAAAGTTTTCACATTCGAACTGACAAAATATGAACTCAAAGTTTCCAAAGAATCAAAAACTAACATATAAATTTCATAATATTGTTTCGGTGTTAAATTATTTGATCTTAATTCGTTAAGAAAATTTGAACAATGTTTTAAAGCTTGTAATAACTTATTATCATTCAAATTTTGTTTCATTAGATTCAGTTGATGCTTGACGTTGGTTATGCATGTTTGAAGTATCAATCTACTTTCATTCTTACTCAAGGGCATGGTTATGATTGGTGATAACTAAATTGTCAGGGGTGGCAGTAATATTAATTTGGTTGTAAATTTAATTTATGTCCTCTATATTAATTTTTTTTTTTTTTTTTTCTTTCTTTCTTTCTTTCACAGTTCGCGCGCACTTTACTAAAAAATGTTTATTTAGAGTTAAATATTATTACTATTAATTATTACTTATATTGGTGATATAACACTTTGTAATGTCTCTCTTTTTTAATCAAGTAATGAAGAAACCGACATTTTCGTCTTTGATTCAACGGAACTCTTCCTTTCATCCTTTTTAATTTCATTTAATGATGTATTACTAGTTGTAAATTCTTGTTTATAAGAAGAATGTACTGGTGATGTGCCAGAACTTGAATTTTGTACAAAAGCCGAGTTAATTGAACTGGTTGAAAATCTAGTACTTGGAGTTAATAAAGGAGAATTAAAAGAAGAATTTTGTGACACATTCCGTTTTGAAGTCTCTTTTAAGGGATTTGGGAAAAAATCTAAAGCAATTGAACTCAGTCTTCTGCTTAAATTATCATTAAAACAAACATGATGATTGTGATAAATATCCTTATTAAGATTGTTTGTCGCACCTAATTCAAAAACTGTAATTGAATTATTTCTTGAACCGGCCAATGAACCCATTAATAGTGGAGAGCCAAAATGTGGCGATACATTACCTGAAGTATTACCATTACCATTATTATTATTATTATTATTGTTGTTGTTGTTGTTGTTGTTGTTATATGTAGCTGTGTTTGAATATGTCTTGTGTAAATTTGAATATGAATTATTATTGGAATGCGCATGCATTAACATGGAGTTTGCAGTTGAATGTCTACGATTAAATGGATCGTCAATCAATCTTCTTTTATTACTTTGTGAAATTGGCGGTAATGTAGTTGTTGAGTTATTATCAAAACTTGCAGATCGATGTTGTTTAGTTAATGAATTTTTAATATTTTGTTGTTGTGAAAGTGAATGTAATAAAGGTGGTCTTGTTAAATTTGAAATATCTGGTAGACTCTTGTTTGATGTTCCACTTTGGCCAAACATTGAAGTATTGAATGAAATCTGTGGAGGATTACTTTTATTATCAGTAGTAGTTGTATTATTGTCATCATCATTATTATTCTTATGAAGTAGTTCTTTTGATTGTTGTACTGGTGATACTGAGTTAGAAGTAGATGTCACACTTTGATCATGATCCTCGTCATCATGATCATCATCGTCATCATCGTCATCATCTGTCGATCGTCTTTTATTAGTTTGCACAGAAAGATTATTACTTGAAATTAAACTTGCTCTTCTTCTTCTATTTGCACCACCATTCCACCAATTTTTAATTGCATTATCTGATCTTCCATTTAAATGACGTGAAATTTCAGCCCATTTTTTACCATATTTCATTACTAATTTTTCAATCATTTCACCTTCTTCTGGAGTTATTGGAGATCTATTCAAACTAGGTTTTAGATTTTGATGATATCGTTCTCTACATTGTTTTGGAGTTCTAGTTTCTAACGAATTCGATATTCTAACCCAGTTAGTAGGACCATAAATCAGTATTAAATCTAACAATTTCTTATCTTCTAAAGGAGACCATGGACCTCTTCTATTAGAGCTCTTATTATTCGAACCAATATTGTTATTATGAATATGGTTATTTTCATTTGTTTCATTATGTCGTATGTCTTTATTACTTTCATTTGTTTGATTTGGTGGTGATTGAATATTAGTCATTGTCATCATCGGAGTATTCATCGAAGGTTGAGTACGTGTATATTGATAAAGCTGATGTTGTGAAGGTCTCATTGGATGGTAAGGATCTAAACTGAGTATTGACTGATGGGGTGGTTGTTGAGAATATTGTGGGGGTTGCAACTTTGAATAAGAATGAGGAGGATTATTCTCTTGATGATAGTAAAGAGGATGATGAGCGTTTGTTGTTGCACTAGTAGCAGTGTTGCCAATATAGTAATGATCCGATTTGTTAAACATATTTGAATGAATCTTCAGAGACCAGCTCTCGGATTATATATGAATGGAAAGTGTTTAAAACTAAAAAACAAAGAAGAAGAAAAAAAAAAAAAAAAAGACTTGAATAAGACGATTGGAATGAATGAAAATCTTTCTTTCTGAGTATTGTTTGTTAATTTGAACTGCTGAAAATTAATCTTGATTAATTTGAGACAAGACCGTTTGAATTTTTGGAATGAAGATTGTAGAATTAAATAGTATACAAGTTTTGAAATTGTGTGGTATTCCAATCTATATATATGGTAATTTTTTATTTTATTTTATTTTTTTTTTTTTATTTTTTTATTTTATTTTTTTTTTTTTTTTATTTTATTTTTTTTTTTTTTTTTATTTTATTTTATTTTATTTTATTTTATTTTATTTTATTTTTTTTTTTTTTGTTTGTTATAAAAAAAGAAATGCAAAAATAAATCAGAACAAAATTGAACTAAACTCAGATCTGATTGTTTTTATTCCATTTAACAAAAAAAGTTCATAATTTTTGCAATCCTTTTATAAAAGCATACCATCTGTAATCATACTTCCGTACTCTCATACACCACTCACTCATCTCACTTACCCAAACATATACAATTCTTAACATGGACAACTGCTTTGCACCACAATATCTACTTGAAATAAGAATCAGAAGTTGTTATACTTAAAATTTGCTGCTGATCATTAAACGAACAACTTTATGCAATTAAAAGAACAAAGAAGAAAAGTAACTTAGTAGGATAATACGAATTATCGTTTTGTGTATCGGGCTTTTTTCTTTTTGACATTTATCTCCATACTTCCAACTGGAGTTTAATAAAAAGTGTCGAATTAAGTTAAAACCAGACACTAAAATCAAAAAATTTAACTTTTTTGCTTTATTAAATCTTGCATATACTGTTACCTATCATGCGTTTCAACCAACATTGTTTTTAAATTATACCGCTAATGTAACAACATTATTCATTGTTATACTCAACATTATTACTTATTAAGATGTTAATGGTTTTTTTTTAGTCCAAAAACTGATACCTGGTAGTTGTTATATTAAAATAGATTGCCACTAGCGTCAGTTAACTGCAAAATTTTCAAGTGCTATTTTTTTTTTTTTTGTGGAATTCGCTTTCGGAAATTAAATTTTCGGAAAAAATTAAAATGAAAAACAAAAACGAGCCATTCTCTATCTCCAACCATCTAATAATCCATCCCAATTTGTTATTTCATTACTATCTAAAGCCCTTAGGTTTCTTTTAACAACTTGTCTTCCAATGTTATTAACGGAACACCATAATGACAACTGTTTCTTATAGGACATTCACACTACACAATTATTATGTTCCATTTATGTCCCTCCTTTCTTTACGTTAAATGTTTTATTTGATTGCATCATCAATCCATCATGTCGTACCTAGTTTCGGATTTTAGAATCATTCATTCATCTGTCTAGGCTAAATCATTTCAAAACTTTTAGATTAACGTCAGTATGATCCGCCAATAAATATCTAAATTTACGCTAAATTTGTTCCTCATGTTTCGGAACTAACGTTTTAGGTTGCAAATTAAACCCAGTAATTTTATTTCCGAAAAGAAAACAAACATGTTTACACGTAAATTGGGCGCACAAAAGTCATTTGTTGATGATGCGCAATTTGTCAATTACACAGACGTTAAAGTTAGTTTTATCTTGTTTTGTGATAGATTTTTGTAAAATTTAGTTTGAACTTTGACAAGCACAAATGAATTTGAATCTTAAAATCACAACGATTTTAATTTATTCCATTTATGTCAATTTTTTTACTTTATTTGGATATTCTCTTAAAAGACGAGGGTTTTTTCATTTTCATTTTTTTTTTCATTTTTTTTTTTTTTGCTTATTGAGTCATGTGACTCTCTACAATCAATATTTTCACGGGTTTTAATACTGATGATAACACCACCAATATCGACCTTGTAGAATTAAGTGTACCAAGAGATTGGAGTTTAGAAATCACATTCGACAAAAGATCCCATAAATCAAATAAAATCATCCGATATATATTGAATTGTTGAGTCCTTTTTTATTAATGATTCTAACGGTATGAAGTTATAATTATTTCATATGCCATGGCATTTGGAAAAATAGATGAAGAAGAAGAAGAAACGGACAATGTGCATTTAACGCGATCTCCAACAACGTTGTAAAAGAAGAAGAAAAAAAAAAAAAAAAAAAACAGCTAACAGCTAACCAATAGTATTAATTGGAATGATTAGTCGTAATAATATTCAGTTTGACGGTAAATTCTCTGACCCCAAGTTTAATATGTGTGTCGTAAACCCGTTCTCATGGCGTGACATAGAAATAATTACAAGATGCATTTGGGGCTTATCTAACGAATGTAAACGTTTAAATACAGTTATCTCCTAATATTACTGTTACATATAGATACCGCGGACTTTGGAACATTTTTACGATAATGCGCTTCCGTTCTTGCCATACTTGCAATCTCTATTAACTAACATGCATGAATTAACACTTTTTTGTTTTTTAAGAACAGCTTTTATGCGGCTCCTTTTTTAAATTTTACTTAATACATGTTTCCCGGGGTTAATTGTTTTTGCATGTTTATAAATTTTCTAATCAAAAAAAAAAAAAAAAAAAAAACTTTTCTTCAAAACTTGTTGGATTATACTATGCCGCCTGGGGGGGGGGAGGGGAGGGGGTTCTACGGCAGAGTCCCGCGTACAAGAAGATAAGTTCACAAATAACCATTTCATTAATCGTTTAAAAACTCAATGTAACCTCATTATTCCGAAAATGATGCGCTTATTCTTTTCTACGTGCTCTAAATTTGTGAACGATAAATATGATACTAAACCGATAAACAAATGAAGCTTGATTATGTTTTCTTTTTTTTTTTTTTTTTTTTTTTTTTCTTTTCAACTATAGCGAAGTTTGATCATAGATACAAATAGGGTGAAACTTTAATGTAAACTTTGTTGTTAGTTCAAAAATCTACAAGAAGGTGACATTTTTTTAACGCTCGTCGAACTTTCCCAAAGCAGGCTTCACCCTAACCCCAGCTCACTTCTGCAGCTCACTATGTGATATTTTTCATTAGGAATTTTTACACAAACGATTAAATTTTTGATAAACTACACCAGGCAATTTAAAAAGATAATGTGATTATTTTCAAACATCATGATAGTCAAAATAGACTACTTTTTCTTAGCATAATCAAATATAACCCTTCTGATAAAAATAATATACTTTTCTTAGTATAATCAAATCTAACCCTTCTGATCTTGCAATACCTTAATGCCGAGATATGCGTTATAAAAAAAAAAAAAAAAAAAAAACATCACATAGAAAAAAGTGAGTGGGGAGGTCATTTAAAAATTATGCATAACAATGCGGCTTTCGGATTTATACCTACTCCCGCTAAGTAATTAACATTTAATTGGGAAATATGTACATATGCATTTTAAATTCAAGCAACATTGGACGATAATTTTGAGTGAACAACTAACGAGAGGTACCACGATGAAAAATCTTGAGTGAACAACTAACTAGAGGTACCACGATGAAAAATCTTGCCAAGGATGAAAACATCAGTTGGATCGACAAGGTTTTAAATCAATCTTATACTACTGAAATAAGAGATTGTATATGGAAGAAAAAAAAACAATGTGATTAGTGGAGTCAGGTTAATGATGACTCTGCACAACCTAATTAAACTGTATCATGTAGTCTAGTTATTTTTTAATATACGATGATGATGATAGCTTTCATATCCACTACTGGTAGTAACGACAGTACTCTTGTTATTCCGTTATTGTCTCAACGTTGTCTTTGATTTTAAATACAAAACATGATTCATTTTTCTCTGTTATTCCATTATAGTTTTCTAGTTGTAAGGAGATTTTAACCCCTTAGTGAAAAACTTTTGTCACCTGGAAAAACTAGATATTTTATTTTATATCCATTGATCCGCTATATGTTAACGTACATGAAATATGTAAGTTAGAAAATGTCCATCAGATATTATTCGACAGCAACAGTTTATCACACAGTCTAGCATACGGTTGAAAAAAAAAACGTGTTCCTAATTGCAACCTTTGAATGGTTAGCTATTTGTTATTCATTGTTGCAAATTTAGCATTGACGTTGTCGGTACATTATTTGGACTTTGTAACTTTTTTCGTATAAAAAATTTTTTTTTTTTTTT